>JAJJWW010010890.1:0-97570 GCA_023531295.1 Papaver armeniacum
CGATCCGAAGATCGAGAAGTTAGGATTGGGTTTTCATATGGACGGCTACGAAGGACTCCGATATTGTTAAATGGGTCGCGTGTGGGTGAAACAATCAAAATAATGAAAAACTTTCATCGTTAGGATCTGTTTCTACCCTAAACCTCTTTCCCTCTCTCTGTGCTCCCCAGTTTCATGCTCGATAATAGTTCGAGCTTCAATTCGCTGTAAGATTTGGATTCTTTTTTTTTTTTAAGGTTTCCTTAGGAGAGGAGACTGCTCTAGGGGTAGAAGTTAGTTTAGCCCGAGTTGTTCCTGTTTAATCCAGGGATAGTTTCAGTTTCTCTCGGTTTAATTTTGCAGGAACCAAAGAACACCTTGGTACTAGGATGGATGATCAACCGAATCCTAGCCGTTGCTATCTACCCCTAAAACTAAAACCACCCGAATGTCTTTTGTTTCCCCACCACCACAATCCAGATTTTGGAGAAATTTCTCTCTTTCTGTTTTGCGTTTGTTTTGTTCGGAATTAGGTTTAAGGTTCTCTTTTTAATCAACAATGGAGGACATTATTGATGGAGTAACTAATTTCAACATCGAGGATTCACACAAGAAGAATC
This sequence comes from Papaver armeniacum, assembly GCA_023531295.1. NCBI lineage: Eukaryota > Viridiplantae > Streptophyta > Magnoliopsida > Ranunculales > Papaveraceae > Papaver > Papaver armeniacum. The sequence goes on from JAJJWW010010890.1 coordinate 600, forward strand.
GATTGAAATCTCCCTCTTCTTTCTATGGAAATCTTGCCAAGGTATACCCTCATCCATACATGATTAACAATATGCAATGGGTAAATTTTGTATAATTAGTTCTTAATTTGTATAATAAGGAATGTTTGTTGGCCAAGAGTACTTATTCCGAGATTTATACTGGGATCGAAGTTCATATTTGATAATGCCTAAAATATAGTACTTTGGAAATGTGAAACTCTCAATTAGTATTGACAACAACGTGATGATCAACCGATCGTCATACTAATTAATTAAGTATTTGTATTAACAAGAACGTGATGATCAACTGATCATCATACTAATTAAGTATTACTATTGATATCAACATTAGGCAGATCCTCCCATTTGAAATAATATTAGTGATGGAGTCTCGTCAAGGTGATCAAATAAGCCCCAAAAAACGATTTCAATTTTCTTAATCGGGTCTTTTTGCTCTTCAATTTTCTTCGTATCATTCATTTCTTGACTATTGGTTCAAACTTCAAATGCTACTGCCTTATAATCATTTACTCTTGCAATGAAATGAAATACCATGTATACAAAGTACCATTAAACATATGTTTCGCAAATCTCGATTAATATTGGCTTATCTAATATTAATGCAGTAAGAGCTGAAACCATGTACCACTGTTCTTGGTGTTTCTTTTCTACATTTAGGATACTCTTTAAGTAATGTATGTATGAATACTCGCAGCCATTTGTTGGTAAAGCAAAGGATGATACAATACTATTATCTATCTGTGTCGAGTACTATGAAAGTATGGAATTTGGCACGCTACATTATTCGTATTTGCTACACCCGTTTGATCGATTTTTTTGGTTTGCGTTAAAGCATTTCAGTCGAGAAATGTAGATTTTTGTTTAGTTGTACCAAAAATTTGGGAGTTAAAACCGTTTTGGGAGTTAAAACCGTTCCGTGGGTAGTGTTAATACTGAGCGTATCATGGATCATAGTTGCAAGATGATCAGTTCATACATTCTAGGCAGCTACAAAAAGTAAGCATCTTAAACATATCCATATGTTTTTTTATTTGGTCATCGCAATTGGATTGTAGCGCGTTTTTAGTAAACAAACTCACGAATTTTAACTTACTGTTGATGGTGGTTTTTAAACAAAGGGTAAACTCGCAAAACCCTAAAAATAACCTAATGTCACCAGTGACACATTTATTAGGACATTTAAGGCAGGTAGTCAGTATTTAATAGGGGGTATTTTTTCAAATTAGGGTTACAACGAACAAAACCCTAATTCACCTCCATTGGCACATGCCAACATGCTCGCCGGGTAGCTTTTCCTACCAAGGCCACGCCCCTAACCCACGCGATGCCAATGGCACATGCCAACATGCTCATTGGTAGCTTTTCCTACCAAGGCCACGACCCTAACGGCCACGCATGCCATTGGCACATGCCAACATGCTCGCTGGTAGCTTTTCCTACCAAGGCCACGGCCCTAACGGCCACGCATGCCATTGGCACCAAAGCCACGGCCCTAACGGCCACGCATGCCATTGGCACATGCCAACATGCTCGCCGGTAGCTTTTCCTACCAAGGCCACGGCCCTAACGGCCACGCATGCCATGGCACATGCCAACATGCTCATGTGTAGCTTTTCCTACCAAGGCCACGGCCCTAACGGCCACGCATGCCATTGGCACATGCCAACATGCTCGCAGGTAGCTTTTCCTACTAAGGCCACGGCCCTAACTACCATGCATGCCATTGGCACATGCCAACATGCTCCCCGGGTAGCTTTTTCTTGCCAAGGCCACGGCCCTAACGGCCACGCATGCCATTGGCACATGCCAACATGCTCGCTGGTAGCTTTTCCTAGCAAGGCCATGGCCCTAACGGCCACGCATGCCATTGGCACATGCCAACATGCTCGCTGGTAGCTTTTCCTACCAAGGCCACGGCTCTAACGGCCACGCATGCCATTGGCACATGCCAACACGCTCACTGGTAGCCTTCATCACCTAAGTCGTGGCCCTAATGCGCGCCGGTAGCCTAACTTGCAAGCCGTGCAACCTAGGCCAATGGTCGACCGACGCGCCACCGGCACACGCCAAAACCCACGCTGGTAGCCTAATTTGCAAACCATGCAACCTACCACCAAGGCATTCCGCACATGCCATTGGCACATGCCACGCACGCCACTAGCAGCTCTGGCATTGCCACTTACACTCAACGTACAACCTACCACCAAGGCATTCCGCACATGCCACGCACGCCACTAGCAGCTCTGGCATTGCCACTTACACTCAACGTACAACCTACCACCAAGGCATTCCTCACATGCCACGCACGCCACTAGCGCTCCTACGGCATTGCCACTTGCACTCAAGGTGCAACCAACACTCGAGATATCAACACAACCGGGGATGCTTTCCAGGGTTTTGGTTTGGCGGTCACAGCTTGCGCCGTACACTACGCACATTAAGAAAGCGTGAAAAGGAATAAAGCGGTCAAATAAATGAGGAAATAATGGTGAAAACGTTTTCACCCATAAACACCTTGCGGTTACCACCTCCTCCCATTATTTCACCCTTTACTCTCTTCCTTCATGAGGCCAGGGTACGTTTCAATCTCGACTTGTATAAATAGGTCTTACCTATTTCCCCGTACAACAAGTCTTGGTCGGGGAGAGAAAAATACTACACTCTCGTAAAAGGCAACTTTGCAAGCTCTCCAAAAGCTTTCATCTCTTGCAAGCTTACGAAGCTTCCACTTTCGATACAAGTCGAGATACTACTCTCCCTGCATTATTCCTGGTCTCAACACCTTTCTTTGCTTCCTCCCCAAATCAACCCTTCTCCTCCACTTTGTGACCGAAGCAAGTCTGGAACGGCCATTTCTTGGTTTAGAAATGGACTTGTGCAGCATTGATCTCTCGAATCTATAAAGTGCTCACGCGCAACACATTTGTTTAGGGTTTGAACCAGTTTCTCACTCACCTACTGAATTTACCCGAAATCGCGAAACGATTTTTTACCCATAAACAATTGGCGACCACAGCGGGAGGATTGATCTATCGGCTCAATGTCGACCTGTCGATCTCGTTCTTCGACCCAGATGTCAAGATGGTAGGGGACTTGCCGAAGATGCTACCACTCGATCCGACTCAACTACCAGACGACCTGGTTACCAGTTGCAAAAACTACACGAGAAAACTGGGGACTCGTTGAAGATGCTACCAGCGATTGGGGACTTGCGACTCAGTCCGACTCAACTACCAGACGACCCGGTTACCAGTTGCAAAAACTACACGAGAAAACTGGGGACTCGCTGAAGACGCTACCAGCAATTGGGGACTAACTGGCGATGCTACCAGCAAAGCCGCCTTTTACTTGGAGAGAGGCGTGTTTGCAAGTGAGTAAATTTAGATTGGGCAAGATATACGATCTGTTTTTAGGTTCTTAATAAAACCGCCATACTATTGCGTCTTGTGCCTATTGCTAGCACACACTTTCATAAAAGCAATATTCCTTTCCCAAAACATAATCAGAGTTATATTATCAAAACCATTCATCCCAGAAATAATCCAATATCCTCAAAAGCTAACATTTATCTATCAACCCAAGAAATCCAGGAAGACAAAAACCATAAACCAGGCGCTTTGTTTGCCTTTCAAAGAAAAAAAAAAATTCACCTACCCGTACATACCTAATTTGCACAATAACAATTACCCGTCACTATTAGCGGACGTTACTATGGTGACATTTGAAGAATTATTTATGATGAAGTATTTCCACAAGTTTATGAAAGGCATACCTATGGCTACGGTTTACACCAAGACAAGAAAACAATAAAACAAATTGAAAGAAAAACGCCTGAGTACATAGTTTGGGATATGCTTGCCCACTTTGTCACTACCGCTACCGCTAACACCATGACGTGATAACAAAGATACGAGGTAAAAAGGGGGAGCCAACCCATTTCATAAGCATAACACTTTTTGAATTTGAATAAGGAAAGGATTTCTGCTTGAGCTACGTATGGGAAGAGGCAACTGGGCCCGCAGGAACAAGTCCAAGCCACGCCAAGCCAGCACCGTGCCAAGCCAATGGTCCACACCATACCGAAATCCAAGCCAGCGTCCACACCAAGTCAGCGCCCATTCCAAGACGATCCAGCGCCTACCAGACGCGTTTCCGGATGCGCTTACCCGACGCGCTTGCCAGACGCGCATGCCGGCGCTTTCCTTAAGCGCGCTTGCCAGGACGCTTACTACACACATGCCGCACGCGCATGCCAGCCCGGCAGCATACCACACTTTGTGCTAACAGTTTGCATCCTTCCAGCGCTAACATCTTGCGCCCTTCCAAGACCATCCTCGCCCGAAACAGCGCATGGCTCCAAAGACTTCGTGATCAAAACCATGTCATCTCTGCACGATACACTTACGATCACCATAACCTGAAAGCCACTTCCGCCACCCCAACGGTTGTTCAAGCATGAAAGCTCCAACCGTCACCAGAGACGCTACTCCACCATCAGGGCAAGATACTGGAAGATCCGAAAGAAGCCGACCTCCTTTTAGCACTGTTGATTCGATGAAAAGACGAAAGATACTTCAGCCGAGGACGCGTTATAGATAAAGAGGCTCGCGTTGCTCTTGAACGCCTGATAGCAAGGGGATAAGCAATCCAATTTCGTCACACGTGAAGATCGGGAAGGACTTCTCCAAAATCGAAAGCAATGGAAATCAACAACTCTCCGATTTCACTGAGACCCTTCTTCCGTCGGGACCCTCATAATTGGAACTTCGCCCACAAAGTCGTACGATCCATGATGAAACAAGTTATGTGAGATTCTATATTTCTCCAAGGCATAGCATCAAGACATATTTGCATCTCTCAACCGCACCGCATCGAAAGCGAAGGGCGTTTCCGGCCCGTGAAGCCGTTCCCAAACCCCAACCTCTCCTAGAAAGCACGATCGACAGATAAATTGGGGGACTCCTAACCTCTTTTTCTCTGAGGGATGTCGAGTTTTGATGTAACGTGACGCGGCCTCCGACTTCAAAATGGTAGCCGTCAAGGCTCGAGAGTTGCAAGATGTCGTTTCAACGTTTTCCGTAAGTAGCTCCGCATCAACGCCTCCCGGTAGCTACGCATCAACGTTCTCGGCCAGCCGCTTCACTTCAACGTTTGCTTCAATGCCACTCCTTCCCGCAGAAAGGGTCGTGTCGCCACACTCCCCATATCAAGGAACATAGTCACAGCCGACCAATCTTCGTAGTCATGGACACCTTTTAATCCATCTCGCCAAAACTCGTGATCATGGACAGTTTGCTCAACACGCATCCAACCCAATCCTTTTACGTCCATGGAAGCTCATAGAATATCAGCCAACCTACTTTGTTACCACGACAATGTAGTTTCTCCCGATTACATCTCCTACCAAGAATTGTTGCCCTCATTCGTTGATACCACTTTTGAGCTTCACTTGCAGCAAAGAATTACTACAAAGATGGAAACACGTAAACCATACTTGAGAATGGAAGATATACACGGGATCCCTTCACTGTCAAAGCTACGAAGAACAGTCCACCAAAAATCCGTACCCACAACAAGGTCCTCTACTCTTCAAGGGTGCAGCGCAAGAACATCATCATCTCTCTGTCTAGAAGACGCCTTCAACACTTTACGAGGCCGCGGAGGATCCCGAGCCTGCACTATCCAGAATATGTCATCATGTAATTTCTGAGCATCCCAGTATCACATCCAGAAGAGTACGATAGGCTTATATCAAATCCCGTGGAGGGGGGATTCAAGGCGATATAATAAAAGTAGGTCATGCATGGGACTACCAGCGTAAGATGCTTTCACTCCCCTCAACCAGGTTATTACTGATTTCAACATCATCACTATCGAGGTTTTACGAGCCGCGGGAATTTCTCAACATGAATCCGTACATGTGCACCAAAAACTCCAAAAGCAAGAAGGTTACATTCACGTATTCATCCATTCCATCATATCAAACCGAAGTATGACCAAAGGGGACTTCTCCGCATCCCATTTCGTAAGATAGAGCCCTAAATCGGGCGTCCTCCAAAGTCTGGCAGCGATCAACAAGGACGGATTCGAAGGAAGGGGAACGACTAGGTCATCCTCGTCGATAACAGTGGCGCTGCTACAACAGGATATCTCTGCACAAAAGGGAATTTTCCATTTATACAACAAGCGGCAGTAAAGTGTACGACAGTCCGCCAAAGAAGAAGAAAACATACCGAGAGAAATTCAACAAGAAGAACCTTTTTCTCAAACGAGGGAGATGATGCAGTTGCGTTGGGTTTGAATACAGAACCTTTTAAAAGGAAAGGAATCAATGAGGGACATAACGCTTTCAGATTTTTTGGCATGAACGATGCCCTAATCAAGCCGCAGCGTGAAGGAAAGGCAAAATAAGGAAACTTTGCTATTTGTAGAAACACCTACTCCCTCCTTGTTCACACCGATCCCATCAAGTCACGTCGGCAAGCACGCATGACTTCCCTACCTTGCGCCCGGTCCCACCCGGCCTAGCACGCTCGGATTTTTCCCAACTCACGCCAACTTCCCAACGTCGCCCAAAAAAGCCGCACCGGCCCCACCAATTGTGCCAGCCTCCCGATTTGTGCAAATCGCGGAGGCAAGGATTCCAAATCCTATTTATAAAAGGTCGACGAGCCTCCTCAATTCTCTTTACGGTTTGCTGTTGATAGTTTGTCACCATCTTATGCTTACCTCGCAACAAAGCCCCTGTTCCGAGCTAAGCAGGGGACTTAATGTTGATGGTGGTTTTTAAACAAAAGGGTAAACTCGTAAAACCCTAAAAATAACCTAATGTCACCAGTGACACATTTATTAGGACATTTAAGGCAGGTAGTCAGTATTTAATAGGGGGTATTTTTTCAAATTAGGGTTACAACGAACAAAACCCTAATTCACCTCCATTGGCACATGCCAACATGCTCGCTGGTAGCTTTTCCTACCAAGGCCACGGCCCTAACGGCCACGCATGCCATTGGCACATGCCAACATGCTCGCTGGTAGCTTTTCCTACCAAGGCCACGACCCTAACGGCCACGGCCCTAACGGCCACGCATGCCATTGGCACATGCCAACATGCTCGCTGGTAGCTTTTCCTACCAAGGCCACGGCCCTAACGGCCACGAATGCCATTGGCATATGCCAACATGCTCGCATGTAGCTTTTCCTACCAAGGCCACGGCCCTAACGGCCACGCATGCCATTGGCACATGCCAACATGCTCGCTGGTAGCTTTTCCTACCAAGGCCACGGCCCTAACGGCCACGCATGCCATTAGCACATGCCAACATGCTCGCATGTAGCTTTTCCTACCAAGGCCACGGCCCTAACGGCCACGCATGCCATTGGCACATGCCAACATGCTCCCTGGTAGCTTTTCTTGCCAAGGCCACGGCCCTAACGGCCACGCATGCCATTGGCACATGCCAACATGCTCGCTGGTAGCTTTTCCTACCAAGGCCACGGCCCTAACGGCCACGCATGCCATTGGCACATGCCAACATGCTCGGCGGGTAGCTTTTCCCTACCAAGGCCACGGCCCTAACGGCCACGCATGCCATTGGCACATGCCAACATGCTCGGCTGGTAGCTTTTCCTACCAAGGCCACGGCTCTAACGGCCACGCATGCCATTGGCACATGCCAACACGCTCGCTGGTAGCCTTCATCACCTAGCCGTGGCCCTAATGCGCGATGGTAGCCTAACTTGCAAGTCGTGCAACCTAGGCCAATTCGACCGTACGCGCCACTGGCATACGCCAAAACCCACGCTGGTAGCCTAATTTGCAAACCATGCAACCTACCACCAAGGCATTCCGCACATGCCATTGGCACATGCCACGCACGCCACTAGCAGCTCTGGCATTGCCACTTACACTCAACGTACAACCTACCACCAAGGAATTCCGCACATGCCATTGGCACATGCCACGCACGCCACTAGCAGCTCTGGCATTGCCACTTACACTCAACGTACAACCTACCACCAAGGCATTCGCACATGCCATTGGCACATGCCACGCACGCCACTAGCGGCTACGGCATTGCCACTTGCACTTAAGGTGCAACCAACACTCGAGATATCAACACAAACCGGGGGATGCTTTCCGTGGTTTTGGTTTGGCGGTCACTGACTTGCAGCGACACTACGCTCACATTAAGAAAGCGTGAAAAGGAATAAAGCGGTCAAATAAATGAGGAAATAATGGTGAAAACGTTTTCACCCATAAACACCTTTATGTTACCACCTCCTCCCATTATTTCACCCTTTACTCTCTTCCTTCATGAGGCCAGGGTACGTTTCAATCTCGACTTGTATAAATAGGTCTTACCTATTTCCACCGGACAACAAGTCTTGATCGGGAGAAAAATACTACACTCTCGGAAAAGGCAACTTTGCAAGCTCTCCAAAAGCTTTCATCTCTTGCAAGCTTACGAAGCTTCCACTTTCCGATACAAGTCGAGATACTACTCTCCTGCAATTATTCAGGTCTCAACACCTTTCTTTGCTTCCCTCCCCAAATCAACCCTTCTCCTCCACTTTGTGACCGAAGCAAGTCTGGAACGGCCATTTCTTGGTTTAGGCCGAACTTGTACAGATTGATCTCTCGAATCTATAAAGTGCTCACGCGCAGCACATTTGTTTAGGGTTTGAACCAGTTTCTCACTCACCTACCGAATTTACCGAAATCGGCAGAAACGATTTTTACCCATAAACACTTACAAAAAGAAAAACCTTTAAATTTTGTTGTTGCAGCTAGCATTGGAGCAAGGGTGATCATATTCTCATGTCAAGGTCTAATTGGGCAATGCACTTTGGTAAGAAAAATTTTGTTAGGATAAATTTTTTTAAACATAGTTTAGTAATTGATTCCACTGCATTAATTGAGCACTCAGCTGTAATTCCTTCACGTGGTTTTAAATTGATGAAAGTCATTGTATGAGAAATCTTAGACACCTGCAAGATTGTTAATGATTAGCTTTGCAATGCTAATTGTTCATTTGTACACTTGCCATCTCTTTGCATAAGACATGCCTGTTTATTTGTACATTACCATCTCTTTGCATAAGACATGCCATAAGTATTAAGTTTTGCATGAAACAAGTAGGCCTAAGAGGATAACAGTTGTCCAATAATTATGGGATTTTCATAAATTTTATTGTTTGGGAAATAATTGTTGTTTAATTTCAAACATGAGTGGTACGGTAAAGAATATCTGAGTTTTCTTTCTGTTGCCATGTTACAAAAGTAGCTACACTCCAAGGAAGTTAGAGAGAAATGCGTATAAGAACCCTCAACAAACAGATCGATCTTATGGAAACTTGAAGGTAAGTGCATATTTGCCACAGTCTGATGTGTAGTATTTTTTTTCAGATGAACTGCTCAGGCTTCACAGGCCTGTTTAGCCAGTATACATGCTCAGGCTTCCGCTTCCATAGTATATCAATGAGATAGTCAATCAAGTGCTATCCTGCAAAGCATTAATAATGAAGCCCTCAAAATCACTTTCCAAATGATCTGAAGACCTAAAACGAACAAATTTCCTCCAATCACATCAACAAAAAGTGATTTTTCACGGTCGAGGAGGTAAAAAAATATCGTAAAATAATTCGTACAAAATACTAGGAGGCTTTATTCTTAAACTAATTAACATTCAGATCACCAGTTCATACATTCGTTTGCATGGTAAATACTTTGGTATTAATTGAATTGTGTTCAACATCACTTTGCTTTATGCAGGAGCTGTAGGAAGCAGCTAACGATACAATAGTTGTGAGCTCGGACAGATTTATTGGTTTGTTGGTCTTTGCGTCTCAATATATCCTGGTAACAATGTGTAATAGAAGTCTGGATTCATTTTCTGCCATTTTCAAAGCTTCAATATCCTAAAAACAGGAAACATAGCATTCTTAATGCTTAATGTTTAGATTAAGCTCTTTCTTTCGTGTTCATCAGTTGAGAAATAAAACTCTATTCTATCTTCCAAATCCTGTTTTAATATGAAAATGGTTTTTCAGAACACGACCGTTTTAATTTTCAGAGTTCTTATGGTATGCATAGTAGTAAGTAACATCTTAGTCGTGATATCTAGACCTAGGTTTTGCAAATCCTATGGAAATATTTACTGACATCCTTAATACAAGATTCTGAAAGTAAAAATCTTAATCACCAATTTACTTCATCTTATGGATCCCAAGTTGGCAGAACACCAACCCCTCCTTTAGAAAGTAAACAGAAGATAATAAGGTTGTCTTTACAGAATTTGAGGTGTTTGCTTCGGGTCTTCAGTTTGATGAAGGTAAATCTAATTGTTTCATCTTTGCTAGACTTTTCAGTAAAGTATTGCAATGTTATGATGGCTGCAATATTTTTTACGTGATGGATTGTTGTTGGTAACCGCTTCACAGTAAATTTTTAGAAATTCCTAAGATTGTAAGTCAACAGATTTATGATGGAAAAAAAATCGTACAACAAGTTGTTAAAAAATAGAGTATAATTTCTTAAGGGTCACAGTGGTTACGCACTGTATGATTGTCAAGTACGGTTGCATGGGTTACTCTAGCAAAAGTCAGATAATCTTCATATTACACATTTATTTTTCTTTACAATCTATTTTTAAGTGCCATGATGCATAATCGAACTCCAATTATACAGTCTGTCCATTGCTTTCTTAATTTCAATAAATTTTAGTAACATCTGCCTTGCCAAGTTCCCCAAAAACGGATCTCATAGTTAACAACAACTTCCTAGCTATATATATATATATATATACAAACTGAAGCATTTTTTAGGTTGTTGTATACTGAGTATTCCAAGGTGTAATTTCTGTTTGATTTCTGAAATATATTTCGTATGGTTTGATTGCTAATACGCAACAGTGTTTCTTGCTTTTATCTTTTTACCTATGTTTAATCTCTAGGTGTTAACATTATCGAAGGGAAGATGTTTTGTTTAAAATCAGGGTTCAATACTGATTTTTATTCGTTTCTTTTCGAAATAGACAAGTGCATCGAGTGGGCTGCAGATAAAAGCAATGGCAACTCAGATTCTGAAAGTTAGTCTGATTCTTACGTTGGTTTCACCCTTGGTAAGATCATGTCCACAATATTTTTTAATATTAGATTTGTTTGATTTAAATAGATGTTTACTGTGTAATTTGAAGTGGGATACCCTTTCTTTGGAGATTTGAAAGTTCTATTGTTGTTGTCGTGGTTGATAAGGCCCCATTTTTGGGTTTATGTATATTTTTAAAGTCATGATTTTTCAGTTCCTTCTATCGATGCTTTTCAAATGATACTGAAACGATCAAATGACATAAGAAGAATTTTCAAATGCTTCCTTTTTCTGACTTTTTCATTGCAGGTCTTTGAAGGGTGTGCGGAAAATTCGTAGAGTTGCCAGATGCATATCCATACAAGTCTCCTATTGGATTCTTGAACAAATATTTCACCCCAATGTTGATGATTTGTGATCAAACATATTCCTGCGCATCCACCTGTTCATTATAGTTAACTGTATTGAATATAATTTATAATTGGATATTTTCATCTTATCGCAGGTCCGATAACAAGCAGAGAATATTTCTACCTTGGAAGCGACAACCAATATCCAATGATTACAAGTCTTACTAGCTTAGCCTCTTTGCTAAGTTGGTTGAGAAGAGGAACCTTGAAGACTTGATCACCAACATTTGCTTGGTGGTGGTGGTGTTGTCGTTGTTGTCTCTGCTAAATCAAGCGATGTTGCTGTACCAACAGCCAGGGAGAATGATGAGTGCCAAATATTGCATATTTCTACATCTATTTATTGGCCTTTAACTCATCGTTTGTGCTCAGAAATCAGATATTATCCCAGATTCTGTATTTTCTTTGTTTTCAAGAATAAATATTTGTACTAATTAATTTTGTGTTTTTAGGTAGTAAATAAAGCTCAGAGAAATTGAGGAGCCAAAAGAGCAGAAAATTGGAGACGATCGTCTATGGAGCAGAAAGCCAAAGCCCGCGCGCGCATCAGTTGCAACCCAACAAGTAGCAACCCATCTACAAGACATGGGCTTGAGCAATCCAAGACCCGGCCCACAACCCGATCCAAGTCCATCCTATCCCGAGCCGCCGGATCTGCCCTTCCACATCCAACGGTCGCCGCATCCCTCACATCATCTCTTGCCGCTCCCGCCTCACACCCAAGTCGCCTACACCTACACCCATCGAGCCAAACACCCCATTTCCCATTTCTCTTCTCTTTCTCCTCCCCCGACAAAAATCAGAGAAAACCCATTCTCTTCCCCTTCCCCCGACCATACCAGTTGCAGACCACCTCACCACCTCCACCATCTCCTTACCCTGACACCAACACCAACAGCACCAGTAGCCGCCTGCTCCGCCACTCTATCTCAAAGTATCTCTATCATAGCTTCTCCATACCCTAGAAGCTAGGTTAGAGATAGTTGGAGCTAGGGTTTTCTCCAACATCAAATCAATGGAGTCAGAGACGAATTAAGGGAGGAAAGAGGTTTGGGTCTTTGTTTAATTGCGATTTCGAGTGATTGTGGGGTATATATTGGAGTGTTCTTCATGAGAGAGAACTCAGTCAATTTTAGGGTTTTGTTTTAGGAATTTAATTTGTATTCTGTTTTAATTTCTGCATGATGTTCTAAGTTATTTAACTAGGGTGTAGATGAAACCCCTGATTTAATGTCAAGTTAATCTAATTATCAAAGTGTTCTTGTAGTTTGTAATGCTTAGGATTATAGTTAGCCTTTGAACCAAACTCACCTGTGATCAATGGTACTGTAAGAAGACCATTGATACTAGGGGTAAGTGAGGGGAGTGAGTTAACCGATTTTCCATCTAAATCCTTCAAGGGAAGGCACAAGACCACAGTGAGAATTTGAACTGCCTAGCACATGATTAGGAGGTGGATTCAACCACCCTAGTACCCTCAGCCAACAATTTACAACACCCTTTTGCTTAATTGTTACCTTAGATTAGAGTCACAACAATCCTTAGTCGTATCGACACCAAAACCAAACCATGTTACACACCTCTAGAAATCGCCCGTAAGCTTTAGATCAACTTACACACACCCCATATCCCCGAGGATCAACTTTTGCCCCCGCTCCAATAGGCACTGTGCACTTGCAGTTTAACCCGTAGGCAAAACTCTTTTACCAGCCTACCAAGTTTTTGGCGCCGCTGCCGGGGATTTGGTAGTGTGCTGTGTTGATTATTGGCTTGCTTCACTGATTTTCATTTCAGCCCTGTATATATACTTTGCATTGTTGTTTTTAGCCCTTTATTAGTGTAACTTAGCTGTTAGTTTTCTTTTACTTGAATTTTCTATTGCACATTGCATCCTGTTCATTACATTTCAGTTAGCTTATCATTATTTCCATAAATCCTGTCATCTTTAGCATATCATAGTTAGCTTATCTTAATTGCATATCTGTGATCTCTTAGTGTTTATTTCTTATAGTTTAGTTGTAGATTTGTTACTATGTAAACTAGCATTTGTGTATGTACATGTTACCACCTTTACATGATAAAACTCTTGCTAGGTAGTTCTCAAAGTTTCACTTGTCTTGTGTGTTCTGTGCTCAGCTCCAGCCCCTGTAGCTGTTGAGCTTGAGCTGCAACTTGGTTAACCAAGTTTGCTGCAAGCCCTACTTGACATCAACCGAGTGAGTTGATGCAATCGACCCCGTAGAGCCATCTACACTCTTGTGTGAGCTTGTTGAGCTTGTTGAGCCAAGTTTGTGCATGCTCTAAGTGTAGGATCATAATATCGCAACGTACAAGGCTCGCGGGATTAATAAACGACGGTGTCGCGAGGGAGTCATGAGGAGCTACAAAACGACGCGATAAATAACGACACCCAAAACAATTGGAAGACACAAAACCTGGCGAGAGTTAAGAAGTGTCGCGAGAATGAATATTCGTGCATTTGCGACACTTCGCGAGACATTCCCGAAAATAAAGGATAGCTTAGCTGTCATCCATTATGTATTACCCTATATAAAGGGCACAATGAGTCTGTTGAAAGGGGGATCTTTTTGGGGGGAATTGTTGAGCAAGTCATTAGGAGAGAGAAAGTTTAAGAGTGTTTTAACTTCTAAGTGTAATTCTATTTTTCCTGTGTAAACACTTCATGAACTCAATCAATAAATATTCTTGATCTTACATCTTTCAATGGATTAATTAAGCAAAATTGAGTAAGGGGTGTAGTGTGGGATTTCCGCAACTACATATGCGCTAAACGAGGGATTGAGCGGAGATTGACGTAGAAATTGGAAAGAATTTGGATTAACGAGAGAAAAGATTTGGAGAGATACTCAAGAATTCATTGAAAAAGAAAAATGGCTAGAAGAAGAAACGTACAAGGGCAACCAACGATTGTAAGAAGAAGTGGGAGACTTCTTTGGAGAAAGGAGGAATGAAACAGGAGAATCGTCAAGGATGAATATGAGAAATGATGGAGAAAATCAAAATCAGCCACCGATCTCCCCAATAACAAACGCGGCTGTGGATTATGATAGAGTAAGTGTACATACTTGGAGGTCTGATTCTGAAGACGAGAGGGAAGAGGAGCAGCAGCTGGTGAACAATGGACAAGGAGGAGGAGAGCAAGGTATGAATGGAGAAATGAATCCAGGAAACGAAGAGATCGCAGCGTTAGAAAGATTGAGACAAACTATACATGAAGAGAGACGACTAGAGGCAGAGGAACGAGCAAACTTGACAAGACAGAATCATGAATTGAGGATGGAAAATATGAGATTGCAAAATAGGAGATCAAGAAGTAGTGTGAGATCAAGCTCAAGATCGATTAGGGAAGAAAGAAGGAGAGTTTTACCAATGAAAGTACCGAAGAAGAAAACCAACAAGAAACACAAAATCCAAGCACGGAGCATGGCGAGAGAAGAGGGGAAATGGAAGATCGTTATGTTCCTCGGCCAGAAAATCTTCGAGATGAGCGGAATAGGGAAAATCAAGGAAACATGCAACTCCAAGGGCCGAATGACCCAATTCTTTGAAGGAAGAATAATCTTGCACGGGAGAGAAGAATTGAGAAGAAACCGAGAGATTGAGGATGACATTGAGAGGCACTACATTGAACAAGCACGGTTAGCTCGCGAGAGAGAAAGGATAAGAGCAGAAATGGAAAATCAAGAGATGGAAGAGGCAATCCGGCGAGAATAACCATGACAACCGAGAAAGAAGGAGGGAACAAAATCGTACCAATAGAAATATTAATGAAGAATATGAGAGGGCGCAGATGAGAGGCGAGAGACGACCAAGAAGAGAGAACAACCGATATAATGGCGTGCGAATTGAAGAAAGAAACGAAGAAGAGCGTCGCGGGGAAAGGAGAGAAGAAAATAACGAGCAAGAAGGTCAAAAACGAGGCACGAGCGTAGAAGGAGAGAAGCGAGCTAAAAAGACCAGTAGAATCAAATTTCGAGGCAAATGAACAAATCTTAAGAGAATTTGAAATGAGAGGATTCTTTGAACAATAGAAGGGAAGGAGGAAGGAAACAATTGGACGAAGCCATCGCGAGAAGGCTGCGAAGAATCCCTTCACGCTAGAAGTACAGATGGGAGGAATACCTCCTAAGTGCAATCTTCCTGCATTAACAAACATCTTCGATGGAACAACCTGTGCGGTACAACATATCAAGGCCTATATGAGGTGTATGTTGCAGTGGGAGAATCATGATGCTATACTGTGCAAATATTTCGCATCAAGCCTAATTGGAGAAGCACTAAAATGGTTTGAGGGTCTACCAAGGAACACAATCACATCATTTAATCATTTACAAGCCACATTCCTGGGAGCATACATAAGTAACAACTCTTCACGACCAGGTATTGAAGATGTATTCGGGTTGAAACAAAGGGTTGGCGAGAGCTTAAGGCAGTTGACAATAAGATGGAGAACCATGTGTAGCGAAATGGCAGGACGGGTTGAGGAAAGATATCTCATCCTCTCATTTGTGAATGCTCTCTCGCGACTAACTTGTTATACATTCAAATTTTTAGAATCAAAAATACAATCACGATGGCGAAGCTGCGAGAGTTACGGGGAAGAATATATCGCCTTAGAAGAAAGACGAGAATGAAATGAATTCTTATCCGATCGCGAACACAAACTCGAATGCTGCGAACGCAAGCTTGTTGCCTCAATTCATAAATACGGTGGCGAGCACTTCGCAAGGACAACAAGCGAGGAAGGGCGATGAGGGACGGCGGAAGATAGTAGCCATGGGAAGCCACGACCAAGAAGAGTTTGAACGAGAAAAGAACTACTATAACCGTAACGACAATAATAAGATTCGAGAGGCTAGATCATGTGCAAGAAACTTACGGTGGACGAAGGCAATATAACCATGGAGGGCGAGAGAAGTCGCAGAATAGTATGGGAACAGATTAAGATGCCTCCTCTGAATGCTAGTGTGGAAAAGATCTGGGAAGCTATACTTGTGATGGAAGATGTACCAGCACCTTGGAACGTGGGAATGGAACCACCGCCAGGTGACAGAAGTCATGAGTTTTGTTCTTACCATCGCTTCCATGGACATCAAACAAACGATTGTAGAAACATAAAGAGAATTATTCTCAGGATGATTGATCAAGGGAAGCTGAATCACTTTCTAAAGGGAGAAGAAAAAGGCCAGACATTACCACCACCACCCGAGATGCACAGAACAGTATCAGCAAAAGGAAAGGAAACATTTGTGATAGAAATCGGAACAAAAGCTAAAAATTTGAATTGCAACTCTATCGTCCACTCTTATCGCACAATCGAAGATTTTCATGACAACGTGCTCAGTAGAGTCTTTGCGAGAGATGCTAACGATAAAGAAATAATGAGTCCAGCGAGAACGATGCGATTAGAAAAGTGGCGGTGAAGACTATTTCTTTCTCTGAGATGAAGTGCCAAAAGGAAAAGAAACACATGATAGCCCGTTAGTTGTGAAACTAGAGATTAACCCAAAACCAGTTGATGGAGAAGATGATGAAGCAGAAGATTCTTTGGGCGATCAACCGAATCCTAATCGACACCGGAAGTTCGGTGAATATTCTTTTTTACCATACTTACAAGACGATGGGAGGAAAGGATGAGGATTTGATCCCCTCGACATACAAGATATATGGCTTTAATGGGACTGCAAACAAGCCAAAGGGAGAGGCTCGCATGAGAATACCTCTACAAGGATTATCAACTAATGTTTTATTCTGTGTGGTTGACGTGGAATCTCCGTATAATGCGCTGATTGGGAGGCCATGGCTTCATGAAATCTTGGGGGTCGCATCAACATACCACCAATGTATAAAATTTCCACATCCAAATGGCATTGGTATTATACAGGGAGATTGGAAGGAGTCGCAACAATGTCACGAGGTTGATGTAGAAAGCTGCGAAGAAAGAAATGCCAAAAGAAAGGGTTGGAAGCAACATGTGAGAGATGAGCAGAGAAAGGAAAAACTAATGGTGGATGCTATAGAAGTAAGGACTGAACATACCTCGCGAGGTGAATGCTTGGAGGCAGGCGAATATTATGATAATAAAGAAGCGAAGGATATGAAGAACAAAAGGCATAAGAAATGAGTAATCAACAAAAACAGGAGAAAAAGTAGCAATTGAAGCAATGATGTGCGAGAATCTCGCAGCCAAGAGAAAGAAAGAAAAATGAAAATACAACAAATGAAATGAAATTTTTGCGAATACTTCGTAAACAAATATCGGCAAATAATGAAACATAAACGATTGAATGACTTAACAAAGATGAATGAGTAAATGAATGGGACGAACCTTTATGGCGTACACCCTAGTTCGCGAATAACATTTCGTAAGAGGCAAATGTAAGACCTAAAGTGCGTCATATAAGGGGGTATCTCTCGACATGGCTCAGGGGAAAGGTTACACCGCTCCTGAAGCCTGAGTCATGAAAGTTTGGGGCCCATGAAAGCCTATCCGGAAGAGGTACCTTGGATTCCCAACTATATATATAAGGTTATACCCTGGTTGGGCGACCGAGGGTCTCTTCTTAGGAGTCAGTGTATGCTCAAGGCGCCGAGGTACACGGTTGAGCGAGTGCCGGGATGGATGAACCTACCCTGGCCATTCTTGGCAAGTCTTGGCATATGTTGCACTCGCCCGAAGAAAACTCCACTTAGGGTGCAGCCTCGTAACCATAAACCCTATAGGTATAAGGGATAAGAGGCTGCGAAAACAACAGTTGTTGTTAAGACCGGATGGGAGGAGCTAGTCTTGTATGGCCGATGTTTCGCCTCCTTGAAGGGGCAACAGGGAGATGATAAGGGCGACGCTCTCCATTAGGGGGTGTCAAAACAGACGCAAATGTCATAAGGCTATGTTTTCGCAAGAGAATTTAGGCTTGTCATATTTGTGCAATGATCCTGCAGAGGCAATAATACTAACGCGAGGGTAAGGCGAGATCAATGGGTCTTTACACGATAGTGTACGGACGTCCTGCGATTTCGTCGCACGACGGCAATGTCATGGGGCTTTATGTTCGCAAGGATATCTAGACCTGTCATATTGTCGCAACTAAAACATCTGCGAGAGGCAAAAATACTTGGAAAATGATAAGGCAAGATCAATGGGTCTTTACATGCAAGTGTAAAGACGTCCTGCGATTTTGTCGCGATGAAAGGTGGCGAGGGAAGACCTCTAATTAGGGAGGTCGACTTGGAAGACCACACAAAAATGATAAGGCAAGGTCAATGGGCCATTGCATGAAAATGTAAAGGCGGCCTGCGACCTTGTCGCAACAAGAAAAGATAAAACAAAGACTACCGAAATGGTAAGGCGAGACAAGTAGGATTCTTGATTTATAAAGATACCGCGACCTCGTCGCAACGATATGTTTCAATAACGAGAGGCAAAATACATGATGACAACTAAAATCTTTCATCCGAAGATAAATAACGAGAGGCAAGTATGGGAATGGAAAAGATGGAATATTGTTATTCATCTTCGATGAAAAAGTTATACATCAATAATATTAGCCAATTATATTACAAAGAAGAACTACCAAAAAAGGGGAGTAAAGATTGAATTTAGAACAGTCAAGAAGTACACTATAATAAAGAGATAGAAATGTACGAGATATTACAGACGGTGAAAGAAAACAAAAAGAACTATCTCTTTGGTGATTCTTCTCCTTCATCGATTCTTGATCGATTATTCTCATCGCCAGAATTTTCTTCTTCGCCGGCCTCACTATCGAAACGTCGAGACAGTGATTCTCGGGAACCTTTTCAAGAAGCCGGGGATATGAATGCGAGAGGGATATTGTGGTCCTTACAAACATACTCCATGGCTCCATTACGAAAACGAACGACATCATTATTAAAGTTCTCCTTTGTCGTTAGAAATTGTTTCTTCAACTTGAAATATTTATTCTCGCGAAGGGAGAGACTCTTTGCGAGCCGTTCTTTTTCGGTTTGAGTTCTTCAATTCTCATTTGGAAAATTCTGGCGAGTTGTTCTTTTTCAGATTCAAGTTCTCTAATTCTAACTTTGAAGCCTCTTCTCGGATTACGCAAATAAGCAACAACAAGTTAATAATTTACAAGCAATATTACAAAAGTAAGAAGCGATAAGGTATAATAAATAACCTTCTCTATCGGATATCATATCCTTAATCAAGGAAGTATGCTCGGCATGAAGACTAACATCAACACCTAGGTTATTCCTGGCATTATCTAAAACTTTCGCAGCCAGGCGAATTCATCATCACTATTAATAACAAGAAGAGAACGAACTTGCTCTTCTCATTTGCTTAAGTATGGTATTTTGATGAAGGAGTTCATCTCGTTCAACTTGCACACCAAGAAGAGATTTGTGGAATTCGCTAACTTTGTGCACCTACGTTAGTAATGCGATCGTTCTCATCTATGAGATCACTAATTTTCTTCCTTAAAGTCTTGATTTTCTTCTCGGAATCAAGGTACATTCGTTTAAAGCGATTAGTTAAATTTAAACTAGATCTGTGTTCGATCTCTAAGAGGTGATGTTTGGATTGAAGATCCTTTAATGAAAGGAGGTTAGTTTTATTTGAGGAACTACTTAGAGATTGATTGAGGTGAGTAAGAAGGACATCATCATTCATAGGCTCGGGAAATGAATGGAGAAGAATGGATTCTTCGGAGAGATTATATACGTCTGCGAGAATAATAGTCAGACAAAGAAAGATAGAAGATAACATGACAAGGATTTGAGAATTGAAAATTACTATACCGTAAAGTTCTTTGATTTGAGTTCGAAGAGTAGATACTCTATCCTTTTGGGAGTCCAGATCGGCTTCTAATTTTTGAACCCTATCGCGAGATGACGCGACTTGACTTCCGGCTCTTGGGTCTTTTTGTTCAATTGTAAATTTCTCTTTTCAAGATTATTGCGTCTTCTCTCGAGATCCGAGGCAACTACAAAGAAGTTCTTCCAACCTATGAAAGAAGATAGAAAAACCGTTAATGCATATATATTTAAAAATTTAAAATTAACGAGGGAAATATGACTACATGCATACCAAAGACCCAAGTGCGTTCAAGAAGTCGGGAGACACGGTTCTAGAGGCTCCATTGAAAGAATTGTGCCCTCTAGTAAAGCGGCATTACACACATTTGCGAGAACCCCGCAAAGGGAAGCTAGGGAGCATCTCCCATTCCTTGGAAAGAGTCGAGAAGATGCTAGATAACTGATCCATAGAAGAACCGGCCAATGGAATCTCTTTAGTAGGAGAGGGATTCGAATCACGATTATCCTCGTCATAAGATTCGGAGCTTGAGCTAAGGCGAGAAGAAAGGCGAGTCTTTCGTTTCTTAGTTAAGGGAGCGAGAAGATCTACCTTTGCAAACAGCGGTTTTACCCTTACTTTTAATCTTCGCGGCTGCAGCTTCTTCAACTTCAACCTTCGCATACGGTTAAAGATAAGAAACAGAGGCAACCTTCGCATACGGTTAAAGATAAGAAAGCAGAGGCAACAATATTGTTTAACAAAATAACAAAGGAAATGTTTCTTACTTCACTCGTAAGCGATCGAAGTATCGTCAGTACTCTCCAACGGGTCATCCTTGTAACTTCTTCTCAATCAGCGATCCGAAAAAGTTCCACAAAATTAGCAAATATAAAAAGAAATTTGCGAGGGCAAGATTTGAAGTGGAAAACATACCTCTTTTGCCTTATCAGGCCATTTGAATTCCCAAGGATGATATCCTGCGAGATTCGCAGGAAGAATATGCGGACCCGCGATGTAAGGGCCATTTAAAATCAAGGGTACAACCCACCACTTCTCATCCTTGGAGTGGCGAGGAGAAGTATTATTGCCCGGGTGCCAGTCAATATCTTGCATGAGTAATTTATCCTCAGGGACATTATCCTTCTTTTTCAGGCGAATGCCCCAGCGAGATTTCACATTCCTCATCTTTATCACTGAATAATTTTCAAAAAAGTTCTCTACAGTGTATTTTCCAGCATCTATTTCCAAGTTTGCGAATTCGGGGTTTCTAACAGTATTAGGGTATAAAGATCCTTTGCCAGCACCACGGTTCGCGAACTCAAGCATTAGGCGAATGCTATCGCCACATAATTGATAAACGGCCCAGAGAGAATTTTTCATGGGCCAAGATTTCATAAAATAAGGGCATCTCGGGATTGTATAAGGGAATGGGAAGTCTGCGAGAAGGTGACCTAGCGAGACTATAATTCTTTGATCATCACATTGATGATCGAAAGCTTGACTTTGCTAGAAAGGATAGATGAAGGTTCTTGATCAGGAATGGTTGATAGAGTAAAACCCTTCTCAAGCAATTTCTGTTGAACTTCATCAAAAGAAGCTTTGTATGCACGACTAATGAAAGCCATTATCAGTATGGGAATGGATGAGAGGTTGGAGATTAGGATCGGCGTTAGAAGGGATGAAGAAAAGATTTGATAGCGGGAGCGCAAATTGCGGAAGGAGAGAGTCAAGAAGAGTTAGAGAGAAACTAAAGGAAGAAAAAGAGGAGGAAAAGAAAACTATATATAGAAAAATTAAAAAGATTCTTGAGAAAAACGAGGGCATTTAATGCGAGAAGAGACACGAACGGTCGAGAATAAATGGTTGGAAGAGACGTGTCAAGAAAAGACTTTAATAGTCAAAATCACGTGTAATAGTACGAAGCCGAAAACAGATAAAGATAAGTAGTTGCGGCAAATCAAAATATTGATTCTCATGACATTCTCCCCCTCGCGAGAGGAGATGTAAGGAGAGACAGGAGATGGAACTTCATATATATACCACAAAGAAGCTTGAACTTCGCTAAAAGAATAGAGGCAAGTACGTACTTTTCAAGAAAAATATTCTTTCGCTCGTTCCTTCACCAATTGAAACCAAGGAATATTACAAACAACGAATTTTTCCTTCAAATCGCTCTTCAAGCAATATTCAAAAAAAAAGAGGCAAGATGTAGGATCATAATATCGCAACGTACAAGGCTCGCGGGATTAATAAACGACGGTGTCGCGAGGGAGTCGCAGGGAGCTACAATAAACGACGCGATAAATAACGACATCCAAAACAATTGGAAGACACAAAACCTGGCGAGAGTTAAGAAGTGTCGCGAGAATGAATATTAGTACATTTGCGACACTTCGCGAGACATTCCCGAAAATAAAGGATAAACATTGTCATCCATTATGTATTACCCTATATAAAGGGCACAATGAGTCTGTTGAAGGGGGGGATCTTTTTGGGGGAATTGTTGAGCAAGTCATTAGGAGAGAGAAAGTTTAAGAGTGTTTTAACTTCTAAGTGTAATTCTATTTTCCTATGTAAACACTTCATGAACTCAATCAATAAATATTCTTGATCTTACATCTTTCAATGGATTAATTAAGCAAAATTGAGTAAGGGGTGTAGTGTGGGATTTCCGCAACTACGCATCCGTGAGACATTATTACCTGACAAACTTGCTACCTTGCTGAGTATTGCTCAATATCTGAAAAGCATGCTTTAGTGTGTTCTGTGCATTGACAATTGGCTGAACTAGCCATCTTTTCACTGTGAAATCTTAGCTTCCATCAGCCATGTGCTTAACTCCAGCCCCTGTAGCTGTTGAGCTTGAGCTGCAACTTGGTTAACCAAGTTTGCTGCAAGCCCTAGCTGACATCAACTGGGCTGGGTGATATCAACTTACTTAGCTGACACCATCAGCCCTGCACATTGCATGCTCTATTCTGTTGACAAGCTTGTGGAATCTGTTGACATACTTGCATAACCACTTGTGTTGCATACCCAGCCAAAGTTACATTTTTGGTGCATAAACCTGTTGTGATGACCACATCAACCAACCTGTTGACTCTGTCACCCGAGCGTGACTCGTGATCACAACCCCATTGATATTTGCATAATTGTGTATAGCATCTGAAAATCGAGGTCAACTGAGCCAGTTGACACTCTGTGTGCTGTTAAATCTGCTGTAAAGTGCTGGCATTGCTCATCATTTGCAGCATCCATTGCATTTGTGCATCTATGAACCAATATCTCGCAACTGTATGATCCTGTGGCACCTGAGTGAATTGTTAAATAACTGAATTTGCATGAGCAGCTCACTTGTTGTATGTAAACACAAACACAGCACATGCTTCACCTTGAGTGAGCATAGCCCATCTACACCCTGTGCACCTCACACATTCTCTGCCTTGCCTTGTACACCTGCTAACCTGTGCATGAGCTGTACTATGCTTTCTCTGTGCTGTACTTGAATGAGTATTATATATTCTTGGTGTGTGCTTGGCTATGGGTGCTTCTTTTTGAGTTCAAATTGAGTTGCTAGATCATGTCAGGATTTTGGTCTGCAACTGGGGATGCAAATAAATCCATCAGAGAACATGCTTACGGGCATGATTCATGCTATGAACCCCCCACAGACCATGATGTCAATGACTTTAGGGAGTACTATGAACCTTCTCAGGGCCCTGACCTTGAATGCACATACCCTGATAATTATTCACACATATATCATTCGCCACAGTGGGAGGTTGAACAATGCTGTCCTTCAGTGAACCCATGTATGCAGTCGATAATGGAGAATATCAAACTCATTGAGCAAAACAATGTTATACTTGAATGGAAAGCACCGCATGATCATCCATATAGCAACATGTCGAATTTCCCTTTGCTAGTGAACCTTGTGCACAACCATGCACTGAATATCCATGTGAAGCATGCATACCCACTAGTGAAAACTCTCCGTCAGTTGAACAGCTTAACATGTTCTTAAGGATGAATCTCAATCATCTACAAAATGTAGAAAGGGAGTATGCCCTTAGTCAATCCACTAATGTTGAATATGAACCTCACCTAGAGGAAAATGAGTTGACTGAAAACACCAATGATGTTAATAGGGATGAGTATGCATATTACTCAGATGATGAATATGATGTGTTAGAAGAGCATATGTATGCTGAACATATTGTGGAGCCTGTGGATTTAGAGACATTAGGCTTTACTCCAACTTCCATGAATGAAGCTTCTTCTAAATCTGCAGATGCATGCGATGTTAACTCTGAGTTTGGGCCTGTGCAACTGTTCTGTGAAAGTGAGCATGCTATACCACCTGTTTGTGACTTAGGGAATGCTGAAATTTTTGACACCAATGATACTATGCATGAAAACAACTTTGATGTGTCTGATTCCATGCCTAGGTTACAGCATGATGTTTCTCCTGGTTATCTTATGCATGATATTGAAATTTTGGATTCTCAATTGGGACTTGCTAATTTGTTCAATGATTGTGAGCATGATACTGCACTTCTTATCTCTGACTCAGGAAGAGTGTGTAGTGATGTTAAGAGTCAAATGAATAAGAACAAATTGGATGCATGTGGCCCCCTGTCCATGTCACAAGTTGATAGATTTCCACCTAACCTAGGTTTGGCATGTCACAAAAATCTTAAACCAACTATTCTGAGAATTCCTAATCTAGGCCTAGAGCTTTGTGCTTCCCAAGTCCTCTTGGACTATTTTGCATCAAAGTATAACACCTGTAGGGAGCCACAGTTGGAATGTGTATCTCTACCCGTTCCTAAAAGTGTCCATTTTGAACTAGACCTAGTGCATGATCTGCCTTTAAATTGCAAGATTTTGTGTTCAAAAGCACATCTGTTGACAAGTTTAGGTTTGGGGGAAAATCATTCACTTATACAATCTTACTTACGCTCTCATGTTATATTTGTGTAAGGTTGTTGATGTCTCTGCATATCTTCTTTTGGGTTGATCCTCAACTCTTTAGATTGTTGGTGTATGGTGAATTTTTCTTGTATATAATCCAGTAGGGCTTGTTAAATTTTCTATCTTGAATCGGTTGAGTCTTCTTTTTATTGTGCTAATACAATAAGATCTCAGAATGTTAGATTCTAGCCTTGACTAATGAAGTTCTAACCTTGCTCCCGTCGACATACCGGTAATCTCTTTCCTTTTCTCTTATCAGCATAGTTCTCATGGTATATGACTGTTTAATTTCTTATCATCTGTTGACACATTGAGGACAATGTTTGATTTAGGTTTGGGGGTGCATTTGCATTTGCATATAGAAAAAAAAATCAAAAAATCAAAAAATCAAAAAATCAAAAAATTCAAAATTTCAAAACTCTTTGTAAATATGTACATAAAAACCTCCAAATTTTAGAGATCTTAGAGTCACTAG
This sequence comes from Papaver armeniacum, assembly GCA_023531295.1. Taxonomy (NCBI): domain Eukaryota; kingdom Viridiplantae; phylum Streptophyta; class Magnoliopsida; order Ranunculales; family Papaveraceae; genus Papaver; species Papaver armeniacum. The sequence goes on from JAJJWW010010890.1 coordinate 26,368, forward strand.
CATGCTCCTAGCTATGTCTACATAGAGAGTCTGACCGAAATAACTGAATTTGGAAGTACCGGAGAACACAATCGGGTTTCTTAGTTGATTAGAGCGTTAAAGTTGGATTTAACCATACCGGAGGGCGAATTAGGTGTTGTTTAGATATTCAGTAGTAGAATTGTGATCACCCATAGTGGAGACTACCCATTTTTACATCAAGCGAGCCACCAACCTTCATTTTTGTGACTTTCTAAAAAATCTGTTAGAGTGTGTGTCACCGTACGTCAATTCCGGGTAGGAATGGTAAGCTACCCAACTTCGCACCACTTTCAGCACTATTTTTGATCTCTTGAGTGCTAATTTCATCAATCATGAGGGTGACGTTTAAAGATGAAAACTCCTTCTTGTAGTTCGATTTGCGGTTAGCATCACTCTCCCTCTCAACAACATCAACATGATTCATAGAAACACATCGTCGTCGGCAAGCGGAGCATCATCGAATATTTGAAGAAAAGTTGAAATAGTCCAAGGTTTACATGCAACAAAGAAGAGAAAAGAAAATAAGATGAGAATTAGTGAAGTTTATGAAATCAAGACAATACAAGTTATGTAAAATTGAGTTTTATTGTTTTACTGTTATTTTCATGTTTTATGTATCAAGTTAAAAAAAAAAATTGTTGTAGTTTATTTATTTTCTGAGTCTAGTTACCACCATGTTTAAAAAAAAAAAAAAAAAAAAAAAATTTGTCAAGTTTTTGTGAAGTTCAGAAGTTCATCATCAGCTATTGAAGACCGAAGATTGAAGACGTTTTTATGAATGCTGAGAGAGTGAGTGAGTACTCCCATCCTTGCTAATGGTTGATTTCCTTTCTTAGAGATCATCAGAAAAAGATTCTTTTTGTCCACAACTCTGTGGAGTCTCCAGAAATTATTTCGGAAGGTTATCCTTCTCATCTTCAACGTGTGCAGGATTTCTCTCTTTATTCCTGCCTGCACACATGAGAGACTAAACAAGCGGTCTTTTTGAGTGCAATTATCATAAAACCTTATTGGTGAGGCAGAAGTCGAGGCTTGTGATCACTATCGAATCCGAATTCTTTCATATGGTATGGTTACTTCTCGCTCAACTCTTAAGGATGAGAATGCGTTCTTTGGTAGTTCTAACTTCGTGTTACTAGCATGCAGTAAACTCTATGTCCTCATAGCTCGTTGGATGCTTGAGACTCTTTTTTACACTCGAAGTTGGAGAAGGTTTTGTGGGTACACCTCTGGTAAACCCTCACGAGACTACAACTCGTCCACTAGGGACACCTAGGGGTTTAAAGGCTTAGTGCATACGCTAAATGCATTCGAGAGACCAGCGACAGTGGAGTGTTCTTCATGAGAGAGAACTCAGTCAATTTTAGGGTTTTGTTTTAGAAATTTAATTTGTATTCTGTTTTAATTTCTGCATGATGTTCTAAGTTATTTAACTAGGGTGTAGATGAAACCCCTGATTTAATGTCAAGTTAATCTAATTCTCAAAGTGTTCTTGTATTTTGTAATGCTTAGGATTATAGTTAGCCTTTGAACCAAACTCACCTGTGATCAATGGTACTGTAATGAAGACCATTGATACTAGGGGTAAGTGAGGGGAGTGAGTTAACCGATTTTCCATCTAAAGCCTTCAAGGGAAGGCACAAGACCACAATGAGAATTTGAACTGCCTAGCACATGATTAGGAGGTGGATTCAACCACCCTAGTACCCTCAGCCAACAATTTACAACACCCTTTTGCTTAATTGTTACCTTAGATTAGAGTCACAACAATCCTTAGTCGTATCGACACCAAAACCAAACCAAATTTGTGTTACACACCTCTAGAAATTAGTTAGTAAGCTTTAGATCAACTTACACACACCCCATCTCCCTGAGGATCGACCTGTACTTGCCCTGCCTCCAATAGGCACTGTGCACTTGCAGTTTAAACGTAGGCAAAACTCTTTTACCATCCTACCAGAGAAGGTAAGAATTATGTATTTTTAAACATTTTTTTGCCAATACTTTACTATGCGAATTATTGTGTTTCTTAATGCATATAATATAGGTATATTTATTGGTAGTATATACGTTTATATACATTGATTCAAGAGTACCTTATCAGCCATGTCGCATGTGTCCCTAGCTAAGTCTATTCAAAATAAACCATATTTCAAGGTGAGCTGATAAGATAATTATATATTAAACAAAATAATTAGAAGAACAAATCAACTGTTGTAAGTTAAAGGATCAATTGATTCGAAAAATTTACCAAGCAAATAAGTTAAGATTGTTTGTGTAATTTTGTATCTCTTCATGTGCCGAATATGTGACCGTGAACTAGAAATTGAATGAATTAAGGCATGATTACAGACCTGGGTGGAAGTAATTTTATGTTTTCTTATTATGTAAATTGTTATGATTTCCTTTTTGGGCTAGAATCATGACGCTTTCTAAAAGTTTCGGAAGCAACCTCTGGAACCACCGCCTAAACATGACCTTATACATTCCATATGTGAGCCAGAAGGATAGGGCTCTTCACACGAGTGTTGGATAACTGCAGGTGTTGACGTGGGTGATACTCGCCTCCACATAAAAACTCCCAGGTCTTGGTGACAACTTGGCTTTAACCTCTTTTATGTGTCACCGCGACCAGACTTATTACTTTCTGATTTGACTTGATTGATCGAGAATCATCCTCACCAAATTAATCATATGTGAGCCAGAAGGGTAAGGATCTTCCTATGAGTATTGGATGACTACAAGTGTTGACGTGGGTGATCACGCCTCCACATAAAAATTTCCAGGTCTTGGTGAGTACTTGGATTTAACCCCTTATATGTGTCACGCTGCCAGACTTATTACTTTTTGCTTTGACTTGATTTATTGAAACTCATCCTCACCGAATTAATCATATATAAACGCATCTTAATGCAGCTTTTGAGACTAGAGTCTGCAAGCCTGTATGAAAAATCCTAACTAGCAAAGTAGTAATTCAGCAGTACTTCTTCTATGTGTAAGCGTTCAGTTCAAATTCAAAGTTTTATATTTTACATTTAATGGTTCTCCAATTAAGTAAATTCTTTTTCCCCATCTTGCAAACTTCTATTATTACGTTACTCTAACTACCTCATTCGGCTCTTGGATTACAGTTTCCGCTTTTCGTTTTTTATAGGAGAAAATGTTTAGTGTTTGTTATTAAAAAATAACAATCAGTGTTATTCACTTAATTATGGAATAAATATCCCAGTACCCTAAGTTTTTACAATAAATTAATTATGAGATTACACCTTCATCTGGGTAACTCACAGTCAAGGTTCGGATTTTTTAAATACTTTATTGTAATTGGTGGATTGGGTTTTGCTGATACTTGCTGACACTTGGTTGCTTATTGTGTTAATTGAGTACTTACATTTTCTATTTTTTTGGTTTTATTATAATGCAAGGATATAGAAAAGGCGCAAAAGCTTACGATTGTTTACTTTGAGGCGTGATCAATGAAGATGAACGAATACAACTATTAGCTGAAGTGTGTTAGTATTTGTACGTCTAATTGATTTCACTTCTCTTGGAAGCATCTTCTATTGGAAATATAAATACTAACCCAACTCCTGTTAAAAAACCCGAAAGAGCTTAGCTCAAGTACTTCTATCCTTCGTGTTGATGTTGAATGACGATGTTTCCTCCATGGCTATTGAGGTGTTGATGTTGAATGACGATGTTTGTTCCATTGCTATTGAGGTAAATTCAATACATTCCTTTTTCCATTTGTTATTTCAACCCAAAACTCAAAGTACACTTATGTAAATCAGTAGGCATGAAAGTTCCATCCGAAATCTTTGCGGCATAGAAAAATCTTATGAAGACGACTAACAAATAGTTGGGTTTGTCATTATGGTTTGTCTATAACTAATTCCCTTTTGAGGGATTTTCTCTCGATGCCCTTAAATTCTCCTTCTCATTATCGTCTCATACTAATATTACTTGATGCAATTCCTTTGAATATATTCACATATACTCTTATTTTAATAACTCCTTGGATGCAGAAATATGATCGAGGAAGGCTTTACCATTATAGTTCATAACACCATAGAAAAATTGCATGGATTTTTGTTAATACTCAATACATAATTATTTGTAATTGTTGTTTGCAGACGATAATGAGTATTCAAAGAAAATTTGAATGACCATAGATAGCCAAATTGAATGAATAATTTTGTTAATATTCAAAACAAAATTATGCATAATTGTTGTTTGCAGACGATACTAAATATTCAAAGGACAATATTACTTGATGCAATTCCTTTAAATATATTCGCATATATTCTTTTTTTCGTATCTCTTGGGATAAAGAAATATGACCATATATGGCAATACCATCATATTTCCTAACACTACATAGCAAAATTGATTTTTTTTTGTTAATACCCAAAATATAATTATGCGTCATTGGAGAGGTGAGTGGCATTTTGATTCTCATACTAATATTACTTGATGCAATTCCTTTGAATATATTAACATATATTCTTTTGAAATATCTCATGGACCGCATAAAATGACCATAGATGGCTTTACCATCATAGTTCCTAACACCATAGCAAAATTGAATGGATTTTGTTAATACTCAAAACATAATTATCCGCCATTGTTGTTTCCATACGATACTAAGTATTCAAAGGAAAATATTACTTGATGCAATTCCTTTGAATATATTCACATGTATTGTTTTTTGAGTATCTCTTGAGACGCAAAAATATGACCATAGATGTCTATACCATCATATTTCCTAACACCACATGACAAAATTTTCTTTTGTTTATACTCAAAACAAAATTATGCGTTTTTGGAAAGGTGAGTGACATTACAGATTCTCACATTAATATTACTTGATGCAATTCTTTTGTATATATTCACATGCATATATTATTTTTTGAATATCTCCTGGAATGCAGAAAATAACCGTAGATGGATTTACCATCATAGTTCCTAACACCATGATAACAAAATTGAATGAATTTTTGTTAATACTCAAAACATAATTATGGGTCATTGTTGTTTACAGACGATACCGAGTGTCATTATGTTGAATTGGCACGAAGAAAAAGGGATACACCAAGACATCATTGAAATCAAGCTTTATGTTGATTATCTAACCTTACGAATTAGCAAGGAGAAAAGGTTAACAATGAATTAGCTCCTAATGAATTTAGGAAACAAGCTAACTTTGATTTATGAATCCCTCTGGGTGTACTCACCTTGACATTATTTATTTATTTTGCATACTTCTGGTAAATATGGTTGGACAATTTAAACGGAGTATTAGGATTTAGATGCGAAGCGAAGCTTAATTAACTTGGACTATTTTTTTTTGAACATCTGGGGACGAGTATTTTCCTATTTTGAGTGTTAAAAAACATATTCAAGTAGTTTGGTAGACATAAGTTCAAAATATATCAAGATTTAATGGTCATTAAACTTTTAATAATCATCCGTTTTTCTGATGATTCCAAAGTCCAATTGGCTAAAAATTAAAGATGGACATCTACAATATCAATATGCTTCAGATGTTCCTAATTAAATAACCCGTGTTTTCAAGTTGAAAATAGATAATTTGATGAAATAAATCAAGGAAGAAAATTATGTGGTTGAAGTTGTTGTATTTCGTATATGTACACGATATAATTCCATAAACGTTCATTACCCTTATGGTTTTTTATTTTTTAATTCATGAATAATTCTGAAAAAATCTGAATGGTGTAATAGACTCATAAATTTATTTATGCTAAATATTTGGATGAAAAAACTTACCAAGTCTTTTTCAATTACTAAGACTATATTTGATACATGGTCCATGTGATTGTAGGAATTAATAGTGTCTCCCCGAATGATAAAAAAAGAAAATTTATTAAAGGTTAATCGGAGATACAAGTTGATTGTATGTTTGTAATGAAAGTGAATATCCAATTTATCGTATTGTTTCTTAAAACCAATATGTCATGAATGTTTAATTTCCACATAATTGTGTATGTTGTTCCTTTTTATTGTTGCATGTTGATGAATGTTAGATATCTTATTTTACGTATGATGTCTAAAGCATTGAACAAGAGTTTTACGATACTTAAAAAAATATATGTGGATGAGGGAAAGTTTGATCTTTGTGATAAGCTAAGTGTCAAACGTTATCAGAGAAACCAATCTTCAAGGACTAGATGTACCAGTTGTCAAGAATTAGACCATTTAACAAGTAATTGTACTACAAATGGGACATAGTTTGTTGTTTAGGAAACCAACATCGTTCAGAGTTATACTAATTTGGGCATTGTAAGGTTGCATTTATCAGAGGTCCCTTCCCATGGATTAATTAGTGTCAACGTAAATGGAGATAATTTTTACCTTATATTCCAAAGAACTGGAACTGATATTCTAATATGCGATTTCATGATTAGGGATTACCATAAATTCAAAAAAGTGTTATCTTCAGTAAATTAACAATAACATGTGAAGGTCATTGAAGGTCTAAATATTTTTGTTAAAGCACCATCAATTCAGTTTTTCATGGAGTTGAGTTTAAACACTTCTTTCCAAGTAAAATATACTTAAGACTAAAATTAAACGATTCAATTAATTTAACGAGTCGTTGTTCGTTGACTATGTGTAGAGTTGTAAAGGCTCGGTTAATGATATATTTTACTTTCCATGCTATTGTTCAATACGGAATAAAGCTAATTATTTTTTTGTGAATCAGTTTTGTGAATTTAGTAGACAACGCGTACATTGCAGTCACATTCTAATATCTGATAGAAGACGTGCTTCATAGTTTTCCTGAGTGAGGGAACGTGCAAACATATTTTCAAAACAAGAATCATAAGAGCATGGTCTGCTACAGATTCTATGGGATCATATTATTTCAACATGATACTCATTGATGCCAATGTACTTACTCAACAACTCAATAACAATAACATTCTAGAAAGTATTTTAAAAAGTTTGCAAAAGTTTACAAATTTTAATGTAAGAGATCAAATTCATGCAATTGTGAATCCACAATATCTCTAACAACACAAAGAAACGCTATAATATAGCGTGAAATCGAAAACTTTATACTCAAAAAGTATACACGATCTTATAAACCGATACATGGAGACAAGATATTGTACTTCACACCACTCATTCAAATATGTCTATCAATCACACCAAGGAAATGATGGGATACAAGTTCATCAACACACAGATAAATCATCTCACGGAAAAAAATTTGGAGATGCAATATACCAAACGAGTAATTACACTGCAAATTGCGTTAAAAAACTCTCTGTTTATTAATGTACCACTTTAAAATGTTTGTTGATGTACCACTTTAAAAAAAATAAAATTATATGGTTATATATATGTAAAAAGAACATTGATTTTCAAAATCAAAATACTAAAGCGCAAGGGTGTGAAACCTCGAATAAAAATATTGTAATACAAGATTAAAGATGCAACCAAACTAAAATGAAAATTAATTGATTTGAAGAAAGATAAGATAGAAATATTATGAATTACAAGGACATATTATCTAATAGATACAACGAAATCCAGGAATAAAACATTTAATTTCAGCCGAAAAAACAAGGACATACAAGGAGAAAGAAATGGTACACGTTGAAAATGCAAGCGATGATAAAAAGGTTCGTTATCCTGTATAACTCAAAATAATACTAGAAATGCATGCATATAAAGTTATAATTAATGGAATGACATACATACATTGATTTCACCACAAGGATTTGCCCAATGGAATAAAAAAAAGTGATGGGAGCAAATCTATTGGTGCAACGTCACGAGATTTGGACTAATTCATTATGAATGATTAGTTTTTTCTAACAATGTTCATTATTATTTTATGATCATATTTAATCTTTATGAGTTTAATTAAATAAAAACTATTTCATTGTGGAGTTGGCAACATCAAAAAATTTAAAGTCTTTTATTTACAAATTTCTTAATGAAGTGTTCTTACATTTTAAGCATTATGGATGGTGATAGATTAGGATAGTCAATGAAGATTGGGAATTAATGGATAATTCAACTATACAAAGATGAAGTAGTCGAAATAGAAAAATGTATAATATATCGACTCTTATTTTCTTGAACTAAACATTGATTTCACCTTAGATAATTATGTGATTCACTTAATTAAGATATTTAACATTTGGTTAATGTTGAGATTTCCTAGCAATTTGGTTGTACATTCCTTTTAGGTGGCGATTCAGTAACAAAGTGAAAACTAAACAGGAGAATCTAGCCATTTACGTTGGTTTTTGGGAATGAAATGATATTTAATCAATTATTTGTTGTTTATGATGTTGATTATATTTATAATGACTTGACTGATGTAGACGAACCAGAATTAAACGCAATAGACAACAAAGCAAGGGAAGTTAAGGAAAACTATGATGCTTAACATGAGAAGAAATTTAAAGTGCTAGCCGACAAGAAGTACTAACAATGACTATCTAAGATACAATACGAAGATAAACAATTTTTGTTTTCCGTCTATAGTTTTGGAACAAGGAAAGCAAATAATTCTTAAGAAAACAGATACATGAAATCTAAAAAAGTAAAGGATTCTTAAATGGCCAAATACTAAAATGAGAGGTTGAGCCGGGGCCGTAAGGCCCCGGTGATACCTAGTCATAGTTATAAAAAGGTATGAGGTTTGTGTCCATGATAGCCAGGGCTATCAGACGGACGACGTTTAATGGGGACCCTGATCCGAAGGTTGGGAAGCTCCGGATTGGGTTTTTACATGGACGGCTACGAAAGACTCACGGTATTCAAAGTTAATACCAATTTGTGATATATACGGAAATCACTGCGATGTTTACCATAAAAGGGACTCTTGCCACTTTATATTTATATACCTTTCCATCGTGAATCTTTTCCGCCCTAACACCCCCCGCTCCCCTCACGTTCCACGAAGCAATTTCATCCACTAAAGAACTAATCAACAAAGACCAAAGTGCCTCAAGATTTAGATGTATCTCATTATCCCTTTTAAAACCCTAATTTTTGTTCTCAATAAAAATCAACTTAGCTTAGTTAATTGCATAATTTTGAAAAATAGGTTAGTTTAAATTTATCACGAGATGGGTGGACGGGATTTTGAAGCTCTCTTTGCATAAAGAGAGATTTAAGTTTGTTTTTTTTTTACTGAAGGTACTCGAATGTTTTCATAGTGACCAGTTTCTACTATAGCAATTCAAGTTTAAGGGTGAATGTCTCTTTTGCTATTGTAGGCACGTAGATATGATGGAAGCAAGCAGAGATGATCAAGAGCTGGCCACGGGTAAGTGTGCGTAACTTTTGTTAAAATTTTGGTTTAGATGTTTTCGTATTTATTACTTAGATATTTGGGCAATATGGGAGACTTGGTATTTAAGATTTTAGTCGATAAGAGCTCAGGTTATGCTTTTCTACTTGGCTAATTTTTGATAAACCTATATCTGACAAAAGTTAGTAAATGATACATCCAATTTTACTCGATTTACAGCGTATCATGCAAACCTGCAATGTAACTACAAGGTGTGCCTCGAAGTCATTATAATGTGCCCTCGATGCACAGTGTTGAACTACATGTGTGATCGAAGAGCAGAGAAAACAAGGCATACTTCGGACATAGACAATGAAGGATATTCCCTTATACATTTTTTTTTTTTTTGGATTCTTTCTTTTGTTGTTCCATTGGCGTTCCATATGTACAATATACTAGATTTTATTGGGTTTTTTCTTTTTATATTAGGCGATATTGTGAACAAATCTTTTGGTTTTAGTTCTTCATTTATCGTTAGTTTTACAAATTTTACAATGAATTACACCAGTATTTAGCTTCAGATGGAATCGAGGGAGTGAAATTTGATGTTGCAGTGCATTTTAGAGAACTTAAGAGCAGGTTTAGGAGGGAGATTTGATTCTTACGAATAGCTTCTTCTGTATACTTAATATAGTAATCAGTTTTGCAACACAATCAAGATCAGCAAGGGGGTTGAGTTTTGAGGTCGGTCGGGATCTCATCCTTATGTGACTCGGCGCAAACCGTAGGATAAATATAATATATTTTCTCATATCATATGAAATATCATCTGTCATCTCTAAGAGGTAAACTACAAGACAAGCAACGGAGGAAATCGACTGAAAAACACAATAGACTATATCGACTGTACATTACTTTTTAATTTATATATGACTTTTTGGGTCTGTATTGTAAAATCTATTGAAAAGAAGAAGGAAATTAAATGTAACTTTGTGGAAAAGTGAAACTGCAAAGAAAAGGACAATGTAAACTTTTTGTTGCTATCTCGAGTTATAATTATAATTAGGTGAAGTTTGATAAACCTGTGTTTGTTTCCTGATATTCTGTATTTGTTTATATGTCTTTAATCAGGTCCATTGTGAAGTATTTAACTCGATCATCTTCAAAATGTGACAACAAGCATACCTAATGACTTTTCATAGTATAAGATGTATGCCTAGCAATGTACCAATTCATAACATCACTTGATTGGTAATTTATTGGGAAGAGATGCATAATTTGGGCATGTCGTTTCTATGGGATAATCCGTATGTGTTTTGACCAATTTTTTATTTTTTCTCCAGAATATTTACTCAAGCTAGTGTTCAATGAAAGACACCGATACAAGGAGGGGAGAGTTAGACGACTTATAGGTTTGTAAGTTAAATGCTTTCACATATTCATGTCATATCAGCAATATGCTGTTGAGTTTGGTGCTAATTTGATTTTTTGAGTTTATGGTGGTTGTATTTTGATAAACGTATAAAGACCTTTTTCGAACATTAGAATCACATACGCTGGCTAACTTAATTGGGGGCGATCGTTTCCCATTGCAGAGTTTTCCTAACCATGAAATGGGCTTATTTTGTTGAATTTGCGAGGTTGAAATGTTCCATGATGAAAAAAATAAAAAATCTTAATCTTGCTTCTAGGTGTTTGAAATTTCGGAACCTACATATTTTCTTAGGGTGCAAATTTATTTTGCTATCAATTCGTAAGAATATCATTACATAGAAAAGGGTCGCAAATTTAGTCGATTCGTAAGATTATCCGATACATAGAAAACCTCTAGGGAAAATACATTACTGATTGATAGCAAAACATGATCTTGCTAAACATGCTTCAGATAATATATGGTATTGAGCTTTAGGTTATCTCAAATATAGGGGATTGACTAAGCAATTATTTTTCTTCTCGAGCAGGATATCTCTCTTCTTTAATCAGATAGTACTTGGCCGTAGAGCTTTCCATATGCATTATCCTGAAATTCAACTTTTAATTATTCAACATGTGAACCTTTAGTAGAGGATTTTAAATTTACATATTATTGTTGTTTATCTAATCCTTTTTTTTTGAGTTATTTTCATGTTTATCTCAACTTAAAAGTGCAAATGGGTGGGATACAAGTTGTTCTTCCTTGCCTTATATCAATGACTCCGGGTCATGGATAATAAAACTTCATCACCATCTCATCGTGCATTCGTGATTAGTCCGAAGGTAGGTCCATTGATTTCAATTCACTTTATTGTTGAATTGTTTTGGATGTTAACTACTTACACCGCCATCGATGGATGTCCAGCCTTTTAGAAACCTTATATACCACAAATAAATGATACTAGAAGGTATAGTATTTTTACAGTTCGTAATCATTAGCCGTCTGCTGCAAGCTTTACTGCATCAATGTTATATGATTATGTTATTGACATTGCTTCTTTTATTCTGCTTATTTAAGTTGAAGAGCATAGTTAGTTTCAGGAAATCATGATATTACATGGTTGTTTCAGTTAAATGCTGCAGTTTTGCCTTCTTTATACATAAAAGAAATCCCTTAGGAGATACCTCTTAGATATATGCAGAGGAGACGTAAGCTTGAGGTAATTTACACAAATTGTTTATTTCAAAACTTCCTTCTTATTACCATTTGATGCGATCGGATGTCAAAGATCAGTTTGCTACCATATTGATATTTATTTGTGCATGTTGATGGAGATAGAAATTAAAAACCCGTAACTTTATGGTACTTGCCTAAACAACGGAGACTCATTTCTTCTCTCTCCTCATCAGTGGCATATGAAGGAAATAATACTTATGTATGTTTTGTCCCTATATATCCATGTAATACGTTTGTAATGAAGGAATGAACATATGCAAAAATATTATCCATATTATTCTCAATGTCTTTGTTAAATAACTTTGCTATGTGTATGTATGCATGGGTGTATCAATCACGTTCACATTTAACGGAACTTAATTTAAGGAGTGGGAACCTGGGGATAGGATATCCGTGCATTTGTGTGAGTTTGAGTTTAGGATCACCTTCACTGGCTACTCATTTGATGCTTGTTGTGTCTGATACGAACTCTATCTCTTTATGATTGGGAATTACGGATTTATCTATTTTGTCTCGAACTCTCTTGCTCTAGATTTAGGGTCAAATGATTAGTCCACATTAAAAAAATTCTCTATTCAGTCGGAATAGTCTTGATTAAAATCGATTTTTTAGATGCCCATAGCCTTAGATATAAGATGCTTATAATAAGATCCCTGTCTTACCTATAGTGCTAAATGGAATCCAAACGATACTTCAAAGTATACCTTAAACGTTAATTGAAAATGAATAGATACTGTAACTCAAGACTCTCATAGAGAAACAAGACGAAAAATTAATGTGAAAAAGCCTCTTTAATCAACGCTCGCTAGCCTAGAGAGAGAAGTGAAAAAAAAAAATCGAATGACAACTATACCTTGGGCTTGGTTGCTTTGCAAGAATACACATTTTCTTCTTTTGAGTAGTTACGAAGTTTTTATCGCTTTGATTAGTGTTAATGGCTTCATTTTCACAATGAAAAATGTTTAATATTATGTGCTTTACAATTTAAGCTATGTGGGTATCTTTACAGGTGTAATCTCACTTACTACCTGAGCAAAATGGGTTTGGATGTAGAATTTTAAATGTGGAATTTATGGGTCTAGGGGATTTGGTAGAATTACCTTTCACTCGGTACGTTGGTTTCCCGAACCTTGGAATCACGTTTCCTACGGGAATCAGTTTTTCAGCAAATCCTCCATATGGAGTCCGACACAACCCCTAAGATTTGCTGGGAAACTTATCAAGGGATTTATGGACCCACTTTTTTTTAACTCTATATATGCAATTATTTGAGGGTAATGCCAAACGGTACAAAGACATCTATAAATCCTATGAATTTTAATTGAATTACCAAACACACGAGGGATTTATATTTAATCATAGAATTTGTAATCCCATGAGATTATAAATTCTTGGAAATGGTGAATTCTGCAAACCAACCCACCAGAAATGTGAAAAAAGCAAAAAAATAAAGATCTCGAAGGGCTATGAATAGTGAGTACCAAATTGAGCCCACGAAGGTAAATTTTCTTACATGGGCATCAACGACCGAAATATACGAGTAGTTCTTCGCTATTGTTCTATTTGGTAGTATTGAACTTTCTCCTCTACGTTCCTAGGATTAGGGGTAAGCATTTGGCCCGTAATCCGCGGATTTAACCGGGACCAACCGTTCATTTGCGGATGGATGCCCGTACCGTTTGTTAATGAGTTGGATGCAGATGAAATTTTTGGAATCCAACGGATTACGGATCGGGCCCGGATGCAAATTTGAAAATCCGTTGGACATTCATATACGTTAAATTAAGTGCATTTATATAGTTATAAAAAATACTATGGATCATTTAGGAATTCTTAAGGTGTTTGCTTGGGGTGTTGTACATGGAATTTTTATCTTCCTATTGATTTAGGAGAATTAGAGAGGATGCAGAAACAAGAAGGGGAATATCTTATTAGAGAGAATAGCCATTCTGATACATAGGTTTCTTTATGTACAAATAAAGGGTAAACAAGATGGACCGCACATCCATGGGCTATAGGCCCTGTAACACTCCCCCTTGTGCGGTTCAATAACAAAACTTTATACACAGTGCTTTGAATGTAGTTCTTCAAACGTCGTTCTCTCCTTGATGACTTGTGCCGAAATCAATTGCCTTACTAAAACTTTGACAAGGAAAAACCCAGTGGGATAAAACCTTGGTACACCTATTCACATGTAGTACTTCACATGTTGTCTATTACCTTACATGTAGTTCATCACATGCATTACGATCTTCACAGATCGATGAGTCTAAGTTGATTGCCTCGTTAAAACTTCTCCAGGGAAACCCAGAGGGACAAAACCTGAACTAAAGAAAAAGAGTACAATATTAAGCAAACTTAGAACATAATTGGACTCGAATATGTTGCCTCATTAAAACCTTGACAAGGAAAACCCAATGGGATAAAACCTTGACGAAGGGAAAAGAGTACAACGTGATAGATGCAAGTAAAGGTGATCCGTTGCAGATGATCACTTTGCTCCGTTGAAGTTGTCTAGTTGTTTCACAACTCTTAAGGCAGAAAATCCTCGTGGGAAAGATAATAGCCTTAGTTTGGAAAATTACATTCCCGGTGTTTGTTGTTGTCTCATTAAAAACCTTGCCTAGTAACAAAACCCTGTGGGGAAAAGTAACCTCGGTGAAGGAAAATAGTTCAACACACCATTAAATTCTCCCCCTGATGTCAGACAATTTTCATTAGTCTAAGGCATTCAAAAGGAGTTTATCACACTTTACTTTTGTGACTTGAATGTTTATAAGACCATGTTGTTGATTCCGGAAGTTACGTTGCTTAATGATTATCGCATTTCATTTCTTTGATTCAGATATTTTCGGTAATATCCACGCGATCTTTATGTCTTCAACGTTCAACATACTTGATGCTTTTAGTGTTGTCTCGCTAAAAACCTTGTCGAGTAACAAAACCCTTTGGGAGAAACTATTCTCGATCGAAGGGAAAAAAAGAGTACAACACGACTTCAATTTCAAGTAAAATATGTCGACATCATATCCTTGGATCCTCCCCCTGATGTCGGCATCCCCCCCTGATTACTTTCAGAGTTGTTTCAGACAGTTCCTTTAGTCATGTACTTTTCGAAACTGAATATCGATAATGACCTAGAGAATAGTCTACCATATTTCCCCTGATTACTTTCGTTGGAGAGGAGATTATTGTTCCTTCATAATCAACAACTTTTGGATTGCACTTTCATTAGCATTCCTTTTAATGTCTTTGTAGGGATAAAACAAATTTATGTCAATGGTTACCTTTAAGTACATGATTACATTCACTATACCATTCCAATGACGTTGCGTTGGCGCTGAGCTATATCTAGATAATAAGTTCACTGAGGATGTAAAATTTAATCGAGTACATTATTATACTAAGTACAACAATGCGTATATTGTACTTAGATATGGGAATTTCATCTCCCAACACATATTCGTCATCTTCCTTAAGACAAAATGGTCACTTACTTACATTTGAACCTCGACTAATCATGGGAGTGCTATCAGGATGCATGTGTTTGTTAAATTGCCTGACAACTTTAGACATATGCAAACTGGTGGAATACTATCCCACAAGCTCAATACTCGGTCGAGCTTTCCCTAGATTTTCATCTCAAATTCGGATTTTAAATAGCTTTTAAAGTCTCTTATTACATCAAGAGTACTCATCATGTCTGTACCGTCGACATAAATAGCTACAATTCCAAATTAGGAACTTTCTTGTGAATACACAATAAAAAATAACTTATTTGTATATCCCCTCCAAATCAAATAGCCACTTAGACGGGTATACCACATCCTCCTGATTGCTTCAATCTATAAGTGAGCGTTCTATCTAACTGCAAACGCACTCTGTGGTTTAGAGTCATTTGATTTGGGCAACAAAAATCTATGAAGTACTTTTGTAAATATCTTCTATCTCTTGATTCTTTCAGAGATACGTAACAAACACATACATATGCTGCATTTCAAGTCCTTTTGAAATTACCAAGCTAACTAAGTAGCGGAACTCTATAACGTTCATTACAAGAGAACAATTCCAGGGCTTTGTGAGAAACCTCGCGCCACAAGGCGAGAGTCTTTGTACTTTAAGACTACTTTCTTCTCATTATGCTTTATGACAAATTAATGATGTATGTCCAATAGGCTTTACACTTGGTTGGTTAGCACTACCACACCAAATACCCGTATATTTGCCAAAGAACTAAGTTCTACCTGGATTGTGTAGGCCAAATATGCTATTTATTTGAAATTAATCAAAATAAAGCATGGTTCGATATCATTGTGCTCTATTTCTGGAGCAACTATTTATGAATTATATCATCATTGTGTACGCATGATCCTTCTATTGACTCATGAGCATTCTCATAATCCGTCGGGATTTCATTGTTCTCTGGAATCATTTAAAACTTCGGAGCGTCCTCCATTATTGATTCATGGACATAGTCAGAGACAATCTTATGAGATGATTTCTGATGATATAAATAAGTTATGCCTTACTCACTTACTTCCTTTTTAGGTGAGGATTGATCGAACCAAGTGGTCTCTCCAACTTCCTTTATGGGGCCACGGCCTCAACCACACTTCCACTGAGTGTAGTTGTAACACCTTAGTCTATGGTGTATATCCCGTATTGAGGATTTGTAACTTTGCAGGTAGGTTTGCAGCTGGTATGTGTGATCTCATCACTTTAGCAACATCAGTGTACATTCTGAAAATCGAATATTCTTTATTACTTCACATTTACATTTGTGGAGTATAAGAATAAATAAGAGACAGAGTGGGAACACACCACGACCATTCATGTCGTTCCCTTAGAAAATAATTTTTCATATCTCCCCTAACTTGTGGGAAGAATGTCTTATTAAAGTGATAACCTGCAAATCTAAAAGTAAGAGATCTCCTGCCAAAAGTTTTAAAACGCGGATAATTGTTGAGATTAAATATCCAAATAAAAAAAATTACTTAATCATTTTCATGACCCATCATAGTATGATGTGGAATCGTAATGGCACATATATAGTGCAACCAAAAATGCGTAAGAACACATATTTCAGGCTTAAATTCAGTTACCAACTGGTACGCATAAAAGGTTGACTAATATTGGGTTCTAAAAAAAATTAAGTAAAATGCGCGTAATATTGCATATCCCCAAAACAATAAAAGGTAGGTTGGTACGCATAACCTATTCCTTAGACACCATCTGTAACCTTTGATGGTAGCCTCTGTAGACCATTGGGTATAAGATGCTCTATATTGATCCTATTAAACATGCAATATTCATCAAGTCCTTTTGATGTAAATTCTCTAGCATTAACAAGGGTGGTTAGCCTTTGCACTTTGCATTGTGTGGTATGTGCTAGTAGTTTTCAAACGCAAATTTCTTAGGAACTATAACTAGTCCAAAAATGTCAAAACATTCACCAGAGCCATAAGTTACTTTAATGGTCCGCATTCTGCATGAATATTTTTCTAAAGTTCACCTTGTTTTCTTTGTAATATGTAATTTTTTACCATTTGCATCTTAGGATGGTCTCGATCCTGTTTTACTGAAGACTTTGTAAAAAATGAGTGATATGCTTTCTTACCTAAAAGCATAATGGGAAGGGGGGTTGTGCATCTAGTAATTTAGAAAACACTTATTGAGAGATATGTCGTCAGTTTGCATTCTGTCAATCTTTTTCCCATTTTCGTTCACTCAAATAAAGTGATATTTTTATGAGTTCTTTCAAAACAATCTTCATGTCACAACCAAAGTTTCTTTATGGCATGCCCAAAGCCTGTATGAGTCAGTTTCCAACATTTCATCGTCGGAGTCAATATGATTCAATAACCCAAATATTATAGTGAATTACATTGCACTAGATTGACTCATTAGTTTCTCTAAAATATATTTCCTTCCAAATATATTAAAGTTTATAAAAGATGCAATCAATTACATTCTCATAATTTTGATGTCCACATGATATCCATTTGCATGGGTTACTTGGAAATTTAACAAGGTGTGATTATCTCTAGGTACATCTAGAGATTTTGCGACGTCTTTGTTCTATCTTGAAAAAAAAATGAGCAGAGCTGCGCTCGATATGTTAGTCAATTGGCCAGGCAAAGTTCTTGTTGCCATTAAAGTTGATGTGAAAATTGGTTGTTACAATGATACACGTACACGTTACATTTATTTACCAACACCTATGACCAGGTGCATTTCCAACTCTTTTATTTATGATGGGAGCTAGAATTACATTTTAGCTGATCCCATGTTCAATTGATACCCATACTTTGGTGTCAATGCTGCTGGGGAAACAAAATTGTCTCATGATATATATGTCCCTTTTCACATGCTTTATATGAGTCGGTACGTCTAACCCTCGTTACTTTGGGGTTTTTTCCATTTTCAATTTTTCTACATTTAGCGTAATTTGAGAAATTTCTTTATCTCAATAGGCCAAGAGAATCTCACTACAAATGTCAACCACTTACTTTAGGTTGAATATATTACTAAAGATAATTCTCTTTTTGTCATACTTCAACATATACCGGTGTGTTAGTATTATGGATGAAGTAGAGAAATGAAAATTTTATGACTCATATCATCTTTTGTGAGTTCTTCCGCAATTTGGAATACATGTGATTTTATTTGCAATGTATATTTAAAAAAAAATATATACCGACACTTAATAGTCGAGCCAGTGGATTGCATCCCACGGAGCATTTCAAATTTGGGGAACAATATAAAGTATCCAATAATGGTGGTGAAATACTTCTAAACCCCAAATAAATACATTGGAATTGAGTTGGTACAACCAATTAAACAAAATACACCATGCAACCATGACCAATATCATTTTTCAATAGAACAAAATAACACTAAAACAAAAACTCTTAATGATTGAGATCAATAAAAATAATTTAAATTGACCGTTTATATGATGTTGACTTATTTTAAGACAAAAATAAACAAAACTAGGCATATTTTTAAAAACAAATAAATAAGCCTAGCGAGTAAGTAAACTTAGCATATAAAAACTCGCACTATAGTTACATACCTCAAAATTTGGTTCCCACCGTATATACACAAAACCGGAACATCCTTGGTCGCGCACGTCCCAGTATCATCAAAGATGAATCCGCTATACCGAAACAAAAACCAAAAGGACAAAATCTCGATCAGCAATTGAGATTACGGTGTATCTCTTGGATGAAGAGGAATCTTGATTAATCCTTCAAATCGAGTTTGCAGGATACCCTGATAATGTTCCTCACGAAGCTTAAGAATTTTGGAATCATGAAAACATTTTCAGAAGATTTACTAATCTGAGTTCATTCCTAGGAAAATTCTGAAAGAGGGAACATTGGTCTGGTTTCCAAGTGGTATTCTGATCTTCCTGTCACTCTTTTGATTTTATGGTAGACATAGAATTTGTAGAGGATGATCGCCTTCGTAAAAAACCCATCTTGAAAATCCTGGTTTGGAAGGAATATATATGGCATGTTGCTGTATAGTAAGGACCCCCCGGTTGACATGAAAAGCAAGGAAGTCTTCCGTAGATTTTCAAAAATGTGGGGGGTGCCAAGAAAAGAGTATGACTCTTTATTTTCTGTTTCTCCTAGTTTCTTCCATATCCATGTGTACTGGTGGTCGATTCCTGAATTCCGTTGGTAAACATGACAACCTGTTGCGGAAAGTGCAACAAGTTTTGGGTTGATACTTAAATTATCTGACCACTGTATAAGGATGTAAAATTCTTAGACCTACAAATGCAATGGATAAAGTTCACTGGGAGAAAACAAAAGCTCCCAAAGGGTTGCGTGTAATGATTGGGAAAAGGGTACGCGTGCATTTCATTGATGTTTCTGTTGGAATATTTTCAACTGCGCTATTGATGTCTGATGATGAAGAGACTCATCGTTTCTTGAAGAGAAACCTGTTGGTGAAAAGATGTCTATGATTGTATTATTAGCACAGCATTACAAGTTCTTGAAGAACTGTTTTAATGGAGTTATTATAAAAAACTAAATCTGCAATTACACAGTAATTGTCTTGGTAAGATACAGACAGTAAAGGAAAGTATTTATTACAGACTAACTGTCAGGTGTGATCTAAGAGAACCAATGAGAGAATGCCAGCAAGACAGGATGACAGCAGGCAGATACAGGCTGGAACAGGCTGGTGGCAGTACACATAAGCAGTGACTCAGCATTACTAAGACACAGTGTCATTAGCCCCCCTCAAGTTGTAGTGGGCTGCAGAAAGCACCTGCAACTTGTCTCTAAGAAATCCAAATCTTGGTGCAGAGAGACCCTTAGTGAAAATGTCAGCAAGTTGAGCATTGGTGCAAATGTAGGAGACCTGTAAAGCCTTGGACTGAACCAATTCCCTGACAAAATGATAATCAACAGCCATATGTTTCATTCTTGTATGGAAGACTGGATTGGAAGAGTAAGATATAGCACTCAAATTGTCACAATGTAGGGTAGGAGCCAGAGGAATAAAAATATGAAGATCCTGTAGTAGTTTGCAAATCCAACTCAATTCAGCCGCAGAATGAGCTAAAATTCTGTATTTTGCTTCAGTAGAAGACCTTGCAACAGTATTTTGTTTCTTGCTAGACCAGGAAATAGGACTGGATCCAAAGAAAATGCAAAAGCCACCAGTACTTTTCCTAGAATCAGGATCTCCAGCCCAGTCAGCATCACTAAATCCATGAACTGCAAGAAGACCTTTTGAGAACAAAACACCAAAATCCAAAGTACCCTTAACATACCTTAATATCCTTTTTAGCAGACTATAAAATGCTCAAGAGTAGGTTGTTGCATATGCTTGACATAGACTTGGTTAACAAGCATAACTAATTTTCGGTCTTGTCCAGTCAAATATTGCAAAGCACCAACTAAGGATCTGTAAGGTGTTGGATCAGCTAAAGGAGTACCTGAAGAGGCAGAGAGTTTGCAGTTAACTGGAACAGGTGATGAGCATGGCTTAGCACCAGCCATATCAAACTTGTCAAGTAAATCAAGGGCATACTTAGTTTGAGAAAGAAAAAGGCCAGTGGAGTTTCTCTTCACTTCAAGACCAAGAAAATAATGAATATGACCAAGATCTTTGACTGGAAAATGAGTACTAAGATCAGATATAACAGAGGAGCAGTAAGCTTTTGAATTTCCAGTAATGATGATGTCATCAACATATACTAGAATAACAGTAATCCTTGAGCCAATTTTCTGCACAAAAAGAGAGGAGTCTGCTGTGGAAGGTTGAAAACCATAAGACATAAGAACATCCATTAGCTTTTGAAACCAGGCCCTGGGAGCTTGCTTAAGACCATACAAAGACTTGTGAAGTTTGCAGACATAATGAGGCTTTGAAGCATCCACAAATCCAGGTGGTTGAGTCATGTAAACATCCTCAGTCAGGTCCCCATGAAGAAAAGCATTACTGATATCTATCTGAGAAATATGCCAATCAAAGTGGACAGCAAGAGCTAGAACTAGTCTGATAGTAGTGGGTTTAACAACAGGACTGAAGGTTTCTGTATACTCAAGACCTTCCAGTTGATGAAATCCCTTAGCCACAAGTCTAGATTTAAACTTAGATATGGACCCATCAGGATTTTGCTTTATTTTATACACCCATTTGCATCCAATTAAATTCGGTGAAGGATGAGGAGGAACTAGAGAATAGGTACCTGCATCTTGAAGAGCAGTATGTTCTTAAAACATTGAATGTTGCCACACTGGAATCTTCTTAGCTTGAGTGAAGCAAGTTGGAGCAGTGGGTGGAATCTTATCTGTCATTGCTGCAGATAAAGCATGTCTAAAAGAATAAACTTTTGGTTTAAAGATTCCATTCTTACCTCTGGTAATCATTTTATGAGCATTCTCTGTTGGCAATGATGGAGCTGCAATGGAAGCATCAGCAACAACAGAAGTAGCAGATGATGAGGAAACAATTGATGTAACAAAAGAATTGTGTAATGAAGAGTCTGCAGAAGGAATAGTAGTAATGCTAGGTGTTGATGCAGTAGTTGAGGAAGAAACAGCTGAAGTAGAATCAGATAATAAAACTGAAGTCTTCAGAGGGAAGATTGATTCTTGAAACACAACATGTCTGGAGACATAGACCCTACCTGTAAGAGTATCTAAGCACCTATAGCCCTTGTGCTGTTGACTGTAGCCAATGAAAATACAAGTTAAGCTTCTGGAATCCAGTTTTGAAGAAGTATATGGTCTCAGCCAAGGGTAACATAGACAACCAAAAGATTTTAAAAAATGATAATCTGGTTTATGATGAAACAGAACCTCATATGGAGTTTTATTGCCAATGGCTCTAGTAGGTAATCTGTTAAAGGTAAAATTTGCAGTATTAAAAGCCTCTACCCAAAATGAATTTGATAAACCAGATTGAAGTAGCAATGTTCTTCCAACATCTACTAGATGTCTATGTTTTGATTCTGCAACACCATTCTGTTCTGGTGTGTGTGGACAGGACAGTTCATGAACAATACCATTATTGCTAAGAAAAGCAGATAAATCCTTGTGTAAGAATTCACCACCGCCATCAGTCCTTATAGTACCAATATGAGAATGTAGTATGTTTTCAATTTGAACTTTAAATTGAAGAAAAACTTGCTTAAAATCTGATTTTTCATAGAGTGGAAATATCCAACAATACTTGGAGAAGTCATCTACAATGTTCACATAGTACCTATATCCTGAATTTGATTTTTCAGGACTAGGACCCCACAAATCTAAGTGTAAAAGCTCAAGAGGATGAGTTCTACAATGATATGACTCAACAAAAGGTAATTTGTGACTTCTACCTAAACTACATTCATGACAGAACAATGGAGTTCTTATTATATCAGTTAGAGCTAAGCTCCTATAAACATGTTGGAAAGTTTGAAATGAAGGATGGCCAAGTCTTCTGTGCCAGAGAGCAGAAGATGTTGAAGATGAGACACCAACAAGAGCTTTAGGTGATTGTGCATGAATGAATTGCAGAGGATAGAGACCATTAATATGAGGGCCTTGTAAAAGAATCTTCCCAGTTGATAAGTCCTTCACAATGAAACCATGAGCATCAAATGTAATAGAGCAATTATTATCTGAAGTAAACTTGTGGATGGATAATGAGGTTTTGTGAAGCTTTTGGCACATGAAGAACATTTGACAGTCTAAAAGTATGATTAGGTGTAGACTTGAAGGAAAAACCAGTATTAGTGATTGTCATACCTTCTCCATTAGCAGTTTGAATCTCTTCATCTCCATTGTATGCAGAACCATATTGAATTTCAGAACCATCAGGAGTGATGTGATTATTAGCACCAGTGTCAGCATACCAGGGATTTTCACCAAGAATATTTGCAGTGGCTAACATAGCACTCATATTGTTAGGAGTTTGGACATTTTGATAGACAAAGTTTAGTCTATGTCTACAGGAGAGAGCTGTGTGACCAGTTCTATTACAAATTTGACAAATGAGAGTTTCTGGTCCAGCAGGTGGTGATTAAAATGTAGTTGATGGTGGTGTAGGATTTGGTGGTGGTGGTGGTGGTGGTGGTTGAGAACGAAAGTGAAAGGGATTGGAGGTAGATGCTCTAGCAGGCAGTTGAAAATTGCTTTTAAAAGAAGGATTATAAGAATTGTTACCTCTACCTCGACCTCTGTATGATGAAGAATAAGAGGGAAAATGTGAAGAAGCGGACCTTTGCTGAGCCAAATATGCTTGTTGAGACTGAAAAGCAGCAAAAGCTGTGTTGTTGGCTTCAGATAGCAGTGATTTGGATCTTTCATTAACTACAACTTCTTCACTGAGTAATAGATTGTGTAGCTCATCAAAAGACACTGGTGGATTACGAACACGAATTGAAGTACTAAAAGCTTGATAATCATTACCAATTCCATTTAAAATCAAAACAACTAATTCATCATCAGACACAGTAGATCTTGCAGCAGATAGTTGATCAGATAATTTCTTGATATCACCCAAAAATTGTGTGATCGTGCCAGATCCAAGTCTTAATGACTGTAATTTGGTGTGTAATTGAATAGAGTGAGTTGTTGAAGTTCTTGCAAATCTAGAATCAATACTAAGCCAGAGATCTTTAGATGAATCAGCACCAACAACATAAGGAATAACAACATCTGATATGGTTGACTGAATCCACAAGATCAAAGTATTATCATCATCAATCCAAGCTGTGTAACTAGGATTTACATTACCTTGATCAAGATCTTCCTGTGTAAGAAATTTTGCAGGACAAGGAATTGAACCATCAATTAGACCGAGAACCTTGTAACGTTTTAATAGCGGCAAGAGTAAGTTCTTCCAGGTGATGAAATTATCATCTTTGAGTTTAAAGTTGATGATACTGGTGATTTGATTGAGTGGAATATGTGAGATTCGTGTGTCGTAAAGATTGAGTGCCATTGATGAATCAAGAAAAGAAAGTTGAAAGGTAAAAAATAAGAGACAAGATTTGGTAACTAAAGATGTGAAGAATCAAATCAGAGTGTGTGAACGGAAGTGAGGATCTCTGGTCCTCTTGATACCATGATTGTATTATTAGCACAACATTACAAGTTCTTGAAGAACTGTTTTAATGGAGTTATTATAAAAACTAAATCTGCAGTTACACAGTAATTGTCTTGATAAGATACAACATGATAAAGGAAAGTATTTATTACAGACTAACGTCAGTGTGATCTAAGAGAACCAATGAGAGAATGCCAGCAAGACAGATGACAAAGCAGTGATACAAATGGAACGTGGTGGTGGCAGACACATAAGCAAGTGACTCAAAGATTACTAAGACACGGTGTCATTATTCTATTCCCAACAGATGCGAAAACCTCTATAAATGGCATCTCCCATAACTCGTTAAAACATATCGAAAAAAAAAAAAAAAAAACCTTCTCTGTTTTTCTCTCTTTTCTAAAGCATCATCAGAAATCCTGTTCACATGTGTTCTTGATTGGATCAAGGGGTACAAACCTTGAATTCAATTTCCGTTGTAGGGCTTTCATTGTATCCTGAAGGCATTATTTCACATACCTGTTGTAATCGCCAATTTATTGGGAGGGTAAAAATAATTGTCTAAAAGAAATCGCATGAGCCTTGAAAGTTTGGAGTATAACATTCTTTTCCAGTGTTATTTCATCTTCTATTGCAACCCAGTTTTTCCAACAGTTTCTTGACATTGGATGACAATGGTGAAATGTGGGGGTGTTTTTACAAGTTATCAACACAAGGAAAATTACAACTGCAGTTTACAAAATTACTCTTTTCTCTCTTATTCTCCCTTTCTCAGTGATTGTGTTGCACTAAGTATTCTCGTACTAGGTTAAGTACGGAGGACACAATTCATATGTCATTTAGGATTGTGCCGCTACGGTTAATTGTTGGGTAACACAAGAATCACAATTGAGTAAATGGATAATGACAGTCTCTTTAGTTAAACCATGATTAAGAGATTTCATTTGTTTGCTAAGCAATCCGTGTGATTACAAAGTTACAAGAAAGGGATAGTTCATGGCTGGTTAATTCATGGAATTTGAACGGTCACTGTTTCAATTAAGTCATCTTTTCGGAAATGAAGACGATGTATAATTAAACCTCCATTGTGATCTTGTAAGCACCACTTAGTTCGTGCTCGCGAGAGTATAGAACTCTTGATGGATTACTGCTCCGTCCCTTCATGGATTACGGCAATAATTCACCAATTTTGCAAAGCTAAGCAATAAAGCAAAAGAGTGTTCCTAATCACTGGATATAAATATGAATACCACAGAAGTGTGGGGGTGGTTGTCATTTAACAAGTTGGTTATAATGACAAATTCATCAAATGATGCTATGTAGGAAAATGCTTCACTGCCTCGCGACGTGAAACGGAATGAGACTTATCACTTAAGTATCTGACTTGATTGGATTGATCCATTCTCTGGATTGTCAAGAAAATTTAATGGCACTTTAAATTAGATTAATTAGTGGCATTCATTACAGTCATAATGAAGGCATTTTCGGTTAATCAAAAGGTTTGAAATGCGCCAAATTTCCATTTCTGATTAGTTGGTTTTTACTGGATCAAGCTAGAGATGTGAGTCGGTCGATAATGGACGTGAGTGTACGATTCACGAAGTCCTGTGAAGTGGACGTGAAATTGACATGTAAACGTAACGATCTTATATGTCAGATTGAGTTCTTGTTTTTGGATAACAAAAGTTGTTGCTTAAAGCAACATAATTATCGAGGAACAATTTATTGATTATTTAAGAGATAAATGATCAGTCCTTCGAAGATGCGAGTGGGCAAGAAATCAGATTAAAGCATCAGATATACCACTTGCAAAAGGTCCAATTCGATTCAAATTTGAACTGGCGTTCATCAAGTAAGAATGAGTTCTATCTATGTGTTTGTCATATGCAGTAGATATGCAAAAAGTATGGAAATCACTCAAACAAATGTTGATAGAGGGATCAACATTGGACTCCGGAGCTTTGGACGCAAAGTCGGAGAAGAAGTAAAATGATTTGGGAATTTCCTTGAGTATATACTAATGGCCAAAGTATATGTATGCTAGAAATAGGTTGTTCTGATCAAACAATTATTTTGGAAGAAACACATAGTTTGAGATTATGGTATGTCTCGATAAATAGATCGAGGATATAGTACCATAAAGCAATTGCTCTCAAATGCACGCATCTAAAAGAAATAATGTATGTGAATTGTATCAAGCAAGCAAATCGATACGAATTCTAGAGAGCGTATAATTGCGTCATCGATGGAAATGGGATAGCCTATATCGAGTAGTATTTATAGCGGACACCCAACCTAGCGATTGGAGATCCCATGGTTATATAGGTTCAAAAGGGACAACCAAGTTATAAATTTATACTCACCGGAAACACTGTGAGAGTTTACTCTCTTTCCCATTTCTATGATGAAACAGTGTTGCCTGTCAAGTGAGAGGTTGAGAATTTCTATTAATGATTCATATGGCTTAGTTTAACTAAGAAAAGTATGGCAGGATACTTTCAAATAGGAGATCACCTATATGAGTGTGAAGTGGGGCCGCTTCTATGATAACTATATGGCTAAGTTAATCTAGAGCACTCATGAAAAACCAACATCGTTCAGGGCCGAAATGAACACAACCAAGAACCGGATATGTAAGGAAATAAACTGTGTGATATCTATTGCATCGGTTTACATCATAAAGTTGGGCGGTTCAAGACATCGCGTTCACCGAACAACTAGTAAACCCGGTAGGTATTCACTACGGAAGATTCAAAGCCAAAAGCTATCTCTCCCGATTCAGTGATGTTCCGCGCACAAACTCTTTCTAGTGTCTGCATTAGATTTAAATGAATTTCAATTCAATGTGGGGGATTGTTGGAAATTTGAATAGAAATTAAGTTAGTTACAAAAGGGTTGTGTCTATTCATATAAACCCTTTCAAGGGATGTGTCTTTCAACGAAAGGATGCGACTCTTCACGAAAAGATTTCTCCAAGAGTCACCTTGCATCTATATAAACCCCACTCACTCTCTTTTTCATGTGTGTTTTTAGAGTCAAAAACTAGTACTAGAAAATTCTAATTTGCATAGTGTCTTCAAGAGTTAAAGAAGAGTTTGTGCTACATCAATTCGCGTTCGTTGTTCGGTGTTATCGAAGTGCTGCGAAAAACATCGAGGTATTGTTGAATATTGGAGACATATGCTGCTAAATCTGTAACAGCATTATATACAGGGCATCAAATGTCTTAAGCAAAGAGATTACTCGCCTCAATACACCGAAGTAAGTTTGTTTAAGTTTTTGTGATTGATCATCTTTTTCTATCCTTCTTTTCTTGTTTTGTTGTTGGTATTACGAAACGTAATACACAGATGAAAACCGTGTTACAAAGAGTTGTAACAGATCGGTGGATAATACACGAGTTGTATTATTGGAGAATCCAGAACGAAGGTAATTATCCAACAAATTTTAACTAAAACAAATCCATTGGATTATCCGTATCCAATCCGTCTATCCGTGTATCCACGAATGCAAATCCGTTGGATGTGGAATGGATGCGGATGCCACATTTGAAACCGTGAATGTATTGGATTGGATGCGGATAGGGTGAAAACCGGTCCATACCGGCCCATGCTCACCCCTACGTAGGAGTGATGATGTTTAATTATCTTGGGCAAAGAACGGCTGAGATACTATCTAACCCTGGCTCAGCCCATTGACCGGCCCAAACTCTTATTTATTTTTTTTTATAGTTTTTTTAAGCAAATCTTGTCTAACCGTGTATTCTTAATTATAAGTCTCACTAATTCCTAACTTATTTTCTCTAACACGTAAAATCCATCCCTAATCTTTTGGGGTTGTAGGCATGTCTAACCCTGACTACCTGAATATAACAAATGTATTCTGCCAATTCTTGAAAAATGTGTAATTTCCTAACCTTTAAAATGGAAAACTGAACTGCTTCATCAATCATAAGATAAACAAAAGTAGTGTTTGACTTTTTGTCCGTGCGGTGGAAAAGAATGGTGAGATTCACCGAATTATCTATGTAAGAAGGAAGGCCAAGATCAAACCTTACATTTACTCTAACCCGATTTATTCGCAAATAGTTTTAGTTTTCTTATTTAATCGACTTTCCTTGATTATTATTTTCCGAGTTAACTATTTTTTCCTTCAAAACCAAGATCGTTTTTCTCGACCTATGCCGATTTCCAAATCTACTTATCCCTTATTATTTAGTCATATCCTATAAATCCTAATTAAGTTCTCAGAACCATCCTTATATATATATACCTCGCCTATAATCTAGCTATCAAGTATTTTCATCCGTTCACAAGTCTCCCATAACCGAACTCGCTAATACATATGTCAATTAGCATTAGATTACTCTTAAGTAAATTTTTCCGACAATTTCACCATCAAGAGACAAGCATTTAATTATGTTATTCCAATTATTCTATTAAATATAGTATGTAAGTGTAATTTTTCAATAACTTAATCTTATATATCATTCGTTTTGGCCTCTCATCAAATATACCAACTCTCTTGAAGTGAAGAGTTATGCACATAACAATCATCATTAAGTGTAAGATTCTAATAGTTGATTTAAATACTCCGATACTAATATTATGGAAAATAACAACCGATTAATCAATTAAATTTTGTGTTGAAAATTTACAACATGCAAAGATACTTGGAACAAAGAGCACGTCGCTAAAAACCAGAAACAAGAAAACAACATATACCAAGAAAAGAGCCATCACGAGTACAATTCAAAGCCAATTTATATTTTTAATGAATTAACTACGGCATGGCATTCACTTACACTTTCACGTAACTCTCTGTTTAAAATACTTAACATGCACGATCCTTGGCAAAAATAGAGTCTAAAAGATAGATAAATGAAACCAATACAGAAGGCCAATGATATTCTCACTCACTACCACTCTCCTTCAACATGAACAATCATGCACTAATGAGGAACAAGTAACTAAATACTTACAATTCTAATAAGGTAATATCTTATTAAGTGTATTTTATGTTCAGTCTATACAAATCAATTGGGGATAATAAGGTGATTACCTTTAAAAGTTTAATAATATAGTTTCTTAAATTGATAGGAACTGAAGTGATTCTCCCAATTACAATGTCGTAAAATAGAATTGGAACAAGAACCAAAACAGGAGCCATCAAAAGTAGAATTCTAATATCTAATATTATGTAAAATAAATGGCATTCGCTTAAAATAGAACAAGTAATTGGGGGATATGAAAACTAATTGGGGGATATAGCTACAAGACAAAATAGGAGTCCCAATAGCAATTCTGGGTCACCCCTTATGTAATTATTTTTTTAATTCCTAATTTACCCTCACTAATTAGGTTTAGTGGTTAATAATAATTAGTAAAAATCATAAGTATTTGGGGGATAGATTAGTGTGTATTTTTATTTGTGTTTGGGTGAGAGTAGAAGGAGGGGAAAAAATATTTGAGAGGAATTTCTTTTTTTGAAAATGGAAGATGATTGTGATGAGAGAATTACCGCTAATAAGAGGTTGAAAAATTGATTTTTCTTCTTTGAATCCACCATTGTTGCAGCTGAAAAAGCTTGGTGCCGGCATGGTATTCAACCAAAAATCCATGCGGGCAATTGTTGGAAATGTTCATAAATTGTTTGCCACTATCCGGGGGGGTTGAAAAATTGATTTTTCTTCTTTGAATCCACCATTGTTGCAGCTGAAAAAGCTTGGTGCCGGCATGGTATTCAACCAAAAACCCATGCGGGCAATTGTTGGAAATGTTCATAAATTGTTTGCCACTATCCGGGGGGGTTCATAAATTGATGTTGATTTTTTTTTGGTTTTGAATAGGTACCGGCATGGTAATCTAGTTTTCGAAAGCATCTTAAGTACATGTTCCTAAGATAGTATTTTGCTTAAATTTCTATGCTTTAACAGGATGAAAAGTATCCGTAATGTTGATTTTTTTTTCACTTGACTACCGCATTGATAGGAAATTCTCGAGCATGCGCAGTATCATGTTCCAAGCATATGGTCTTCATCAATTCCGCATGGTCTTCATCACTTCCGTTTTGAATTTTTTGGCATTAATCACCCACTTTAGGCATGGTCAGTTGATATGAAGACCATCTTAGGTATTGTTTCAGAGCATACCATGTTGCTTTATTTTCTATGCCGGAAAGTGGACTGATTAATACCAGAAAAATTCAAAACGGAAGTGATGAAGACCATCAGGAATTGATGAAGACCATATGCCTAAGACATGATACCTAGCATGGTCTTCATCAATTCCTAAGATGGTCATCATCACTTTCAAAGATGATCTTCATCACTTCCGAATAAAAAAATTGGTTTCCAAAGTGAGGAGAAGAGAATTTGATATAGAGTGGGGAGAGTTTAGAATTTAAAAGGTCATCATCACTTTCAGCATGATCTTCATCACTTCCGAATAAAAAAAAAATTGGTTTCCAAAGTGAGGAGAAGAGAATTTGATATAGAGTGGGGAGAGTTTAGAATTTGAAAGGGAATGGGAAATATTTGGGTTTCAAAGCTCCAACCCTAAATAAGATTAATAAGAAGTGGAGATGGAAATGGGGGATATGATTTTGTTTTTTGATTTTAAGTTTTTGATTTTTATTTTGTGGGAAGGGTATTTTAGTATTTTCTCCCCCAAAAGTCACCCCTTAGCACACACCATGGGTTGGGGGAAGTAATTCATATCCCCCAATTAGTTTCTATATCCCCCAATTGCGTGTTCTTAAAATATTAACTAACTTTCTATTTTAAATCTACTACAGGCAGAATTTTGGCACCAAAAACATGTCGTCAAAGAGAGAAACAATAAAGAAAAAAACATGAACCAAAAAGGGAACCATCAATAATAAGATTTTATTTATCAGTCTATATATATATGTTTAAGAATTAAAATATATTTATTGGAGGATAAGTAGTAATTAGGGTACATGATCATCAAAAAATAAGAAAAACAAATGTTGTCCCTGACACCGCTTAAGCCGAGATGCTTCTCGAGCTTTTGATTCATCACACTCTTTAAAATTATTTGCTCATCTTGGAAATAAAACAATGGTCAGGATCCAATGACATGGTTATATTGACATAATCATGATATGGTTTGGCCATTTTTGTTACAAAACCTAAACGACAATGACTTTGAAGCTAATTTTTTGGTGGCATGTTCCACTTATATAGCTCTATATTCTTGCCAAAATTGAGAGTACTCCAATACACGAAACTTCACCATCCACAAATTTTAATTTCAACTGTTAATCTTCAACGATTGATATTAAAAATGGTAGATGATAATCTTATACGTCTCGGAATGCTCTCATTTTTGGTAGGATTGTAGAGCTATATAAGAGGAACATGTCATCGAAAAATTAGATTCAAATATATTGTCACTTGGACTTTGTAGAAAAAATGGCAAACCATGTCATTATTATGTCAATATAACCATGTCATGGATCCTACCCCATTAAAGAATGTTTCTTTTAGCAAAAATAATGTATCAACGATATTTAGTGCAACATAGTAACAATATATCAATCAGACAAGCATAATGTTTTTGGTAAAGAATTATATAAACAAAAATTAATAGGCACGATCCTTGAAAGAAAAAATGTATCGAAAGAGGTAAATAAGAACTAAACAGCTTGACAAGTTCAACAAATACAAGAGTACAATGATACTCTCATTAAGGACGGAGTTCAAACAAAATGTGAACAAGCACATAGAAAGATACTATAACAACAAAAGGCAATTCAAATTCAGAACAATCACAAAAAACAAAATCGAATGCGAAAAATACATTTAGAGGAAGGAAATACATAAAATTTTATATTCTAGATGATGCTGATCTTACCAGATCAACTGTCCATATACAGCGCATTGTTATCCGTGTTAAAAGACCATACTCAAGGAAAAAATAGAGTTCAATAATTCCGATAGTATCATTTATTTACTTATGAAAGTTAATTGTAGGATA
Organism: Papaver armeniacum; assembly: GCA_023531295.1. NCBI lineage: Eukaryota > Viridiplantae > Streptophyta > Magnoliopsida > Ranunculales > Papaveraceae > Papaver > Papaver armeniacum. The sequence goes on from JAJJWW010010890.1 coordinate 58,877, forward strand.
CTCTCCGCATAAAACAAAAAAAAAAAATTGTTCACTTACCTGTAACATACAAAGAGTTAACCAATCAAGATATTGATATTGTGTATGAATATCACGTATCTCCCTCTACCACAATATATATTGAAACCATGATGTATTCAACCTGTAGAACTTTAAATACTCCGAGTGGCACAATACATATTTCTCCTTCTGCCAAATTTTTTCCTACCGACCCCAGCCTACGCATGTTTTTCTAAAAGCACACCACATGGAATACCTGACAGACCATATGGAAACTACATATCATAGGACTTTAACTAATATGTATGACTAATACATGTACAAAACTTATTGCTGAGACGCTGTTTGGAATAGTTTACAAACATAAAATCAAACCACAAGGATATCACCTGACAGATTATCGGGTTCTACAAACTATAAGACCTCCATCAATATTTATACGAACAAGCCATGTACAAAACTTATCGCTGAGACACTATATGAAACAATTACAAACATGAAGGAACAAGGGAATGATTCTGTAAGAAATACATTGTTGGAATACGCAAACAGATAAATATTCCAAAATGGTGAAAAATAACGAAATGATTCAGTTTACAAAACCATAACTATTACCTATCCTTCAAAATGAAAGCGACAATAGATCAAGGGGAATAAAAATTATTGTAGATTAAAGGGCCATATTAGAGGGTCAAATAACTGGGCATGAAACCAAACACACATGTATATTAATGCTAAAGGACGGATTCCCACTTGATCTGTGTGGAGTTAAAATCCCATTTCCAATAATTGTGCACATCTTAACAAGGACAAGAACTAACAATTAATTTCTCCGTAATTTTGACCCTGGGAACCTTTTTAACTCATTAATTCCATTATTATCTACTTAATTTTTTTACTGGAAAATTATTTTTATCTACCTTTTCCCTTATTGCAGATAAATACACCCTGAGTTGTAAGTAACATGTATACAGGTTCGACCCAAGAACTATCTGCTGCAGATGAAAATGAGATGTATATACTAAAATTTAAGCTACCATTGTATATATATATATATGTATATATATTATTCGAGTGTTGTTTTAATGATTTGTGTTCTTATTGTTTTTTAACAAGTTTATTCCTGCTCCAAATATATCTTCTGATGAGTACACTAATTATGAATATTCTTTGGATGAAGATGCTGACAATGAACACAAAATATACCTATAATGTTAGAAATATACTGTTGTTAATGTCAACGGGTTCGGAAGAAACTATCTTAAAAAGATCGATGTTCTCTGTTCCTTTGTTGTGCATTGCATTGGATTGATGAGAAATCATCTGATTCATCGGTTAAGACTTAAGATACCCGAATTTGGAATATTGTCACAAATAGAAATTTAATCTGCCAGCACTCTGTACACCTCTTGATGCATTAAGAGAATTATTTAAAGGTTATGATGTTGGTTCAAAATAAAAATCGGGAAAATATCAAAAGTTACAATGCTGCGAATGCATTTACATATCTTGGATGCAAATACGATACAAGGGCATCAAAGTGAAGATGCCTCCATATTTCCAATACAAGGTGAATTACGATATAATAGTGGATCTCTGACTCCAAAAGAAGGATAAGATACAATTTACATGCAATTATATATATATATGGTCCATCTCATGCATTGGCTATACGGGGAAAAAAAAATCCAAATCTTAGTAGAGAAGTTCTAAAACTGATTCAGGATACATTATCGAAGCAAAACATTTTTATTCCAAAATATTGTTAGGCACATGATATCGTAAAAAGGTGTCATCATAGAAAACAATTCATGTCTCCCTATATTTTAATAAAGACTTTGATCAGAGACGTTATAATCTTCCAACCGGTAGAAGAAGGATCCGTCAACGCACTGAAAAGCCCAACAATATACAACACCTCGCGATATTCTATTACATCTAAAAGCAGGAAAATGATTTACAAGAACTAATGAATATTATCCTGCATAATTGCATATGCATTATATTTTATTATTTTCTTACAATGAGTTAGGTTGGAGCATCGAGCTTGGACAATGGGATGGAAAAGATTTTACCAAAAAAAGTATATCTCAGATGCAGTTCTATGGTTACTATCTTTTTCAACGCCACTAGGAATATTCAACAATTTTCAAAGGAGGAAAACTATTCCAGGAATTCTTGGTAGATACGTGGGCTTCAACTAAACATAATCATTGAAATTTTATGAGATTTAACCAGATAAAGTTACGTGCAGATCAATATGCTTCCATAAAAATAAAAGATGCTAGGTTAACACCTGATGAAGGAGGTACACCATGCATTTTACCATCATCATATATTGGAAGTCTAACACACAAGTGATAGGTGTAGAAAACACCTAATTTACTATCTAGTAGTTACGCTTTCTTTGCTGTTTTTCTTGTGAATTATGTACTTTACGTGTGTTTTTGAGTTATTAGGTACTCTGGAGTCGCACGGAGGAAAAGAAGTGGAAATCACCCAAATTGAGCCAAAGGGCAAAATTGTCACTTCAAAGCAATAACGGATACTATCTGGAGCTGAGCTATGGTTAAGGGGCGCTTCTATGTGAAAGAACACTAAAGATGTGCCACTGATGGTTAAGGGGTGCAAATCAAGATGGCCCTTATCTCGATGAGTGGTGCCTAAAATCACCGTGGTTACCCCTTATCCTGCCTTACCCGAGTGGCTATATCCACTTTCGTTCTCTTACACCAGCCTTAGAATTCAGTGAGAAATCATTTCTCATTATTGACCAGAAAATCGAGAGAGAAAGGGATTGGAATCACCTGAGAGTTGCAGATATAATGAAATTCAGAGGAATCGACTAAGAATTCATGGGTTTGTTGCTATTTGTTACTATTGAAGAAATCGATCTGATTAAGAAAGAAGCCGATGTTATAAGGGAAGATACGGAGATGAAAATCAGGTGGAATTGGTCGTGGGTGTTGCTGTGAAGAAAATGGGGTTTTGAGATGAAATAGAAGAACGAGATTAAAGCAAATCAGGATGCTGGTAGTGAAGGATTGAAGAATTGGTCCATGGATTTGCTTCCGATCTAGAAACTAGGGTTTCTCGGGGTGATTTGGTTTGAATCTGACATTGAAGAAGAGATTAAACTGGTTTTGAAGTGGTATTATGGATTTGGTGGTGTGGTTGATTGCAGGTTAGGGTCTCAATGCATCTGAAGTTTGAAGCTCAAGAGATGAACCTCAAGTTAGGGTTTGCCATTTCTCTCGGGTTCATGAGGGATCAGAAATTGGTTGATGATTAAAGGGATTTGAGGAAGAAGAGATGAAATGGGTTTCTTGCCATAAGTTACAAGGATGTTTTGCCGAGTTAGAATGGAGTTGAAGGTGGTGCAGAGAGTAATGAATGTCATTTGGAGATTGAAGCAAGAAGAAATTCATGGTCCATGTCCGATTTACAAATGACATTGTGTATGAATGTTTCAATGGAGGTTATGTGATAAGGGTTTGCAAAGCGAAGGAACAAATGATAGGTTCGAGCTTAGGAGTACTTGGAATGTATGACTATGATAAGGAATTGCAGATGCCCTGGCTGAGAAATGTTTGTGATGTCAAGGTCATAAAGCTGCAGAATCTGGGAATTGATGCAGTTGAGCTCAAGCTGGAGTGAGCTGCATCTGGAGATGAAGTTGTTAGGGCTTGAGAAGATTCAGATGAAATGGGTGAAGCTCATTACTGAAATGGTGGAATGAATGTGTTGGCCAGGGATGCTTTATTTAGGTGCTGTATTTGGCAGGTTTTTGGTGGACAGGTTTATTGCAGACAGGGATGGAAGAGTGCTGGTGCAAAATGGATGCTCGTATAGCTGAGCTGGTGCAGGGTGTTGCAGGTGAATTAGTGGAGTTTGCTGTGAGTTTGGTTGCAGCTATTAATGGAGTCGGTGGTTGATGGGATGTTGCTGCCAAGGTTAATGCTAGAGAACCGGGAGAGCTGGCAAGCGAACTTAAGCAGGTAATTGGTTCTCGAGATGAAGACAACAATGAGAATGGATTTGGTGCTGTTGCTGTTACCATGGGAAGGTGGAGTTGTGGTGCTTATATGAGCAGAATGGTAATGATGGATTTGGTGGCATGAGTTGATATTGCAGGTTGGAGCTTGTGATTGTTTGTGTTGAATGGGATCTCAAGAACTGTGGTGCTATAATTGAGCTGCTGCCGGAACAGGGAAGTGATGATTAGTTGCCGAGGAGGTAAAGCTGGAATGGCTTTATGGCAGAGTATGAAATTTCAAGAAGAATGAAGTCTGGATAGCGGAGATGGGTTTGTTGAATTATGGGTTTTGAGTTCGATTTTGAGAGATTTCGGACAAGGAAGAGAAGATCGAGGGGATGTACGATTGGTCAGGGAAAGGTGGACCGGTCTTTGTGAATTAAACTCGATTATAGGAGGAATGGGCAGTGGATAAGCATATGTCTTTGGTAAGTTGCAAGAGGCATAGCCATCATGGCTGTGAGCTGAAGGTGTTGAATGGAGTTGCAGTTTAGTGTGGCAGTGGTTATGTGCTGTTGGGTTGTGCTGCAGTTTTCAAATGGAAGGTGGTTCTGCACATCAGATTTGCAGGGATGCACAATGATAGCAAGATGGCTGGCCAAGGTCTGGTGATGCACAATGATTGTGCCACAAGTTCGCTCGTGCAATGGCCCGTCTCGCCAATTTAACTCAACCAGTGATTTCGACTCATTGACCCGGTTTGACTCAGTGATCTGGACTGAGTTGACCGAGTTGACTCGACCGTTTTGACCACGTTGACCGGTGACCGCCTGACTTTGCTGGGCCACTGAGATACTTTCCCGGCCGACTATTCCGGCCGATTTCCGACCACAATCCCAAGCTTTTTAGGCGACGTATTTTTGGACATATTTTCTACATGGGTTTTTCTCACACATGGGCTTGGTGGACCACTTGGAGATGGATTTTGAGAAGACCTAATATTGGAAGGAGTATCCTTTATGGAAATAGAGAAACATATAAAGAGAGGACTTTTATCTTCTATCTTTTATCATCTTTTTGGCCTCTACTTTTGTTCTAGGGTTGAGAAACATGAAACTTCTCTTTCTTCTTGTTATGAACTCCATGAATATGAGCTAGAGTTTTATTATTGGTTATGGAATAAGTTGGATTTCCAAATATGGGTTTTAATTCAATAAATTAGTTTTGTCTCCATATTATCGTTTATGATTCACCATCAATATTGTTACATGATTTGAATGCTATTTAGTCGAGTCGCGAATCGATTGAGTTTGTTTTCATCTCTATTGCTAGATTAGGATTTATTATACGCAAAAGTGATAGATTCCTGATTACAAGTAGCATAATTGTGATTATTGCTTGTAGTGATACATCCTAATAGTCATATGTGAACCATAACCTTTGTTAAATCGGATTAGTGCGCTTTCCACGTTCGATTGCTTTGATTGGCCTGATTTCATAGAACTTAACGATCTAGGGAATTAAACTTGATTAGTGCTTTTACACGTTATGTTGTTCCTTTAGGTAGAATTCATATTCGCATCTTTTAATGTGTTTGTTGATGACATGAGGAGATTTGCGGGATATTCTTGCGATCAAGGTATTCTAGGGTCTTTGATAAAAGTTGAGATTAAAATATCAATTCTAGTTATTGTGTTGAAAACATGTTTGTGAATGAAGACGAAAACCATGACCAATACTTTCTTATCCTTGATTTGATTTGTTTTCTTTGCTTTATTTGCTTTTATTTAGTTTATTATATAAAAATCACAAAACTACCGGTGTTATTTATAGGGAACCGAAACAATTTGACAACCTAGACCTCTCGTGGGGATCGATCCTTTCTTGCCCTTGCTTCATTATATATTTTGAGAAGTAAGAAAGTGTAATTATATTTGTGTCGGTGACAATAGGTCAAATTTGGCGTGCTGTCGGGAGGCATGCGGTTGTCAATTGTTTTTGGTTTCTTATTTTTGTTTTTAGTTTTTGTTTTATTTTTCTTATTTTCTGGGTTTTAACCTTGGTTTGAGAATTTTATTTCAGGTGCTTATTTCTATGGAAGGAGCATATTGGAACAATGGATACGGTTTTCAACAACCTCAACAATACGACAACTACCAATTCCATGGGTATAATCAAAACCAATTCATTGGTTATGACCAATATTCCATGGAACCTTATGGTTTTCCTCAACAACCTTATGTGTGTGAACAACCACAAGGATGGGAGGATTCTTATGCTTGTGAACAAAAAGTCTCTAACTTTATAGACAAAGTTTCCAACTTTTTTACAAGAGGAATTTCAAAAAGCAAAAGAGACTACAAACGAGCAACTCCAAGAACTTCGTGAAGGTATGACTATCTTGCGAAGAGGCATTGATCAATACAAGGAAGATATGGATAATTCTTATGTGCATATGGTTTGTGATGAATATTTGATTGATGCTAATGTTGAAAAAGGCCAATCCTTGGGCACTTTTGTGGATAATTGTGTAGTTAACTCAACTCTTGATCGTAATAATGATCATTCACCTATTCAAAAGGATGAGTTCGATATTAGCAACACTAAATTCAGCGAGGACCAATCTTATGTTGACTATGATAGTGACGGTGATTATGATACATTGCTTGAACCAACTCATGGTGACATCCCCGAGGAGTGTACAACGGAGTCTTTTTGGGATCAAGATGTAGACGAAGAGGAATATGTCGACACTTGTGTAGATTACTCAAGCATTGATCTTAATAATGATCAAGAGCCTATTCAAAGGGTGGAGCTTGAGGATGATGCATTTTCGAGTGTTCTAAAAAAGTTTCTTATAATAAAATTTGGATCCGCAAAAGAGTATGAGCCTTACAACAAAAAGGAGTGTGTTGAGAATGAGACCGGTTTGACCAGTATTGTGGAAGACCCAATTGAGCTTGCAAATGATTGTAATGATGATGTTTATGTTGAGACTTTGGTTAAGGCAGAAACGGACGAAGAATGGTTGCAAGGTTTGATAGAGGACCATGATATAAAAGAGGTGACTAACTCACTTGAGTTTTTCAAGGATGAAGAGGATTCCGTAATACAAGAGATTGTGCAAGGTTTATCTAACCCTTTGCCTATTGTTTCTTCTCCTTTACCTCTTTTTGGTTTGAATGTATGTGCTTCGAGAATATTGTTGAATGACTTTGTTTCTCGTTTTCCGACATTAGAGATACTTGATTCTCATACTATGCAGGTTATGGAACAAGAAACCGTGAAGTACCCGACTTCTATATTCTTTATACACTTCCAAGTGTGGACAAGAATAAGTGTGGGGAAGCTTTTTTTTTATCGGTTCATAGCTTCACTTTTGCTTTATATTACTAATATTTGTGTGAAGCTAGTGTTTGCAAAACAGGTTCTATGGAAGGATCCCCAACTTTTCGATTGTTGGTATATGGACGATAACAAAAGAGTCTAATTGACGACTTTAAACCAAGCGCTAAATGGGAGGCAACCCATAGGTTTTGTATTTTAGTCCCTTTTATTTTATTTATTTTATTGTTTTCATATCATATTTGCATCCCCATGTTTAATTTCATTGAGTCCGGAATCTATCTTAGAAGAGAATTAGGACGAATACCTTTTCGTCAGAAAAATTCAGACTGCACGTAGTTCATTCCAGAGACCATAACTGTCAGACCGTTTATCGAAACACTGTGCCCTTTTGATACTTTGTAGAAAACACGTAGATGAACAACTTTTGTGAAATGGAGTTTTTCCAAATTCCTTACCAATTTGTACAGTTTTTGCGTTTTATCTGCTGTTACGTCAGAATTCAGAATTTTCGGTTTTACACGTTGAGGACAATGTGAAGTTTAAGTGTGGGGGAGTCTTTTGCATATAGAGTTTTTAGCCTTTTTGAGTCAAAATTTTCAATTTTTTTGTATATATTTGAATAAAAAACTCCAACTTGTAGTTAGTTTAGAGTCACATAGTATACATGTCGCTAAGATTACATCGAGAATCTCATACTAGTGACTGAACTTAGAGATGACAGAGAACATGATCGGGTTTCTTAATTGTATGAGAGTTAAAGTTGGATTTAACCATGCCAGTGGCAAATAAGGTGCAGACTGAATTCGGTATTAGAGTAGTGGTCCCCTATAGTGGAGACTACCCATGTTACATAATGTGAGGCACCGACCTTCAATTCTTTGTACCTGTCTAAATTTGTGCTTTTAGAGTGTGTGTCACCGTACGTTAATTCCGGGCAGAATGGTGAGCTGTCCAACCTCCCACCATAGAAGCACTATTTTGATCTCTTGAGTGCTATTTTTATCAATCATGTTGGTGACATCGAATTGCTAACTTACATACCACTTGTAATCTTGTTCATATTAGCACCATCCACCTTATCTCTCTCTACACCAACGGTCCATAGAAACACCATCATCATCAACAAGAGGAGCATCACAAATCTACAAGGAAAGTTGAAGACGTTTGAGGTTTACAAGCAACAATACAAAAAAAGAGTGAAAATTATCAAGATGAGAGTTCGAGAAGTTTATGATATCGAGACATACAAGTTGTGAAGAATCAAGCGGTATAACACTTATACCATGGCCTTTGTACTTAAGTTTTTATTTTATTTGTATTTTACTTTCTCTTGTCTTAAAAAAAAAAAAAAAAAAAAAAACGAAAATTATAAAAAAAAAAAAGAAAAAAAAAATGATATAAAAAAAATGATATAAAAAAAATAAAAAAAAGAAAAAAAAAAGAAAAAACAAAAAAAAAAAAGAAGAAATTTTGGGTTTAGTTTTGTATTTTTTCAATAAAGCCAATGGAAGAAGGAATATCTATAAAGAAGTTTCAAGCAATAAGGAATTAGAGGAAAAAATTACATTGTCAAGATTCTACGAAGTTCAAGAGTTATCATCAAGAGTTGAAAACCGAAGACGAAGATGAAGACACCGATTGAAGACCGAAGACGTTTCTATGGATCTTGTGAGAGTGGTGCTAGCTGCACGCCGAACAGATCTGAGTAAGTAAGCATATTCCCACCTTCGTTAAATGGTTGATTTCCTTTCGAAGAGATCGTCAGAAAAAAATGGGTTTTCAAAAATTATAAAAGATGTGGGTTTTCAAAATATTTCGGAGGGTTTTGCCTTCATACCATTCAACGTGTTGCGGTGATTCTCTCTTCATTCCTACCGGACACATGTGTGACCCATAAAAAGTTGTTTATTATTGAGAGCAATATCATAAAACCCTTTCTTGTGAGGCAGTAGTCGAGACTTTTGATCACTCCGAACCCGAATTTTAGTCGAGAAGGGATGGTTATCTCTCTCTCAACTTTTAAGAATGAGATTGTGTTCATTTATGTGTCTAACTTCTTATGACTAGTGTGCGTAATCTCTATGTCTTCTTAGCGCATTGGATGCTATCATTACGGAGAACTAGTAAGTTGGAAAAATAGGTTTTGTGGGTATATCTCTAGTAAACCCTCACGAGACTATAACTCGTCCACTAGGGACACCTAGTGGTTTAAAGGCTTGTTATTTATGCTAAAAGTGACCGTAGCCTTGACGACACGGAGTTGTATGTATTTTCATAATTTGTTTTGTTTGATTTGCTCGAGGACTAGCAAAGTCTAAGTGTGGGGGAATCTGATAGGTGTAGAAAACACCTAATTTACTATCTAGTAGTTATGCTTTCTTTGCTGTTTTTCTTGTGAATTATGTACTTTACGTGTGTTTTTGAGTTATTAGGTACTCTGGAGTCGCACGGAGGAAAAGAAGCGGAAATCACCCAAATTGAGCCAAAGGGCAAAATTGTCACTTCAAAGCAATAGCGGATACTATCTGGAGCTGAGCTATGGTTAAGGGGCGCTTCTATGTGAAAGAACACTAAAGACAGGCCAGCTGATGGTTAAGGGGTGCAAATCAAGATGGCCCTTATCTGATGAGTGGTGCCTAAAATCACTGTGGTCACCCCTTATCTGTCTTACCCGAGTGGCTATATCCACTTTCGTTCTCTTACACCAGCCTTAGAATTCAGTGAGAAATCATTTCTCATTATTGACCTGAAAATCGAGAGAGAAAGGGATTGGAATCACCTGAGAGTTGCAGATATAATGAATTTCAGAGGAATTGGACGGAAGAATTCATGGGTTTGTTGCGGCTGTTACTATTGAAGAAATCAGATCTGATTAAGAAAGAAGCCGATGTTATAAGGGAAGATACGGAGATGAAACTCAGGTGGAATTGGTCGTGGGTGTTGCTGTGAAGAAAAGGGGGTTTTGAGATGAAATAGAAGAACGAGATTAAAGCAAATCAGGATGCTGGTAGTGAAGGATTGAAGAATTGGTCCATGGGTTTGCTTCCGATCTAGGAACTAGGGTTTCTGGGGTGATTTTGGTTTGAATCTGACATTGAAGAAGAGATTAAACTGGTTTTGAAGCTGGTATTATGGATTTGGTGACTGTGGTTGATTGCAGGTTAGGGTCTCAATCTGTCTGAGTTTGAAGCTCAAGAGATGAACCTCAAGTTAGGGTTTGCCATTTCTCTGGGTTCATGAGGGATGCAGAAATTGGTTGATGATTAAAGGGATTTGAGGAAGAAGAGATGAAATGGGTTTTGCTGCCATAAGTTACAAGGATGTTTGCTGAGTTAGAATGGAGTTGAAGGTGGTGCAGAGAGTAATGAATGCTGCTGGAGATTGAAGCAAGAAGAAATTCATGGTCCATGTCTGATTTACAAATGACATTGTGTATGAATGTTTCAATGGAGGTTATGTGATAAGGGTTTGCAAGCAGAAGGAACAGCTGATAGGTTCTGAGCTTAGGGAGTACTGGAATGTATGACTATGACAAGGAATTGCAGATGCCCTGGCTGAGAAATGTTTGTGATGTCAAGGTCATAAAGCTGCAGAACTGGGAATTGATGGGTTGAGCTCAAGGCCGAGTGAGTCGCATCCGGAGATGAAGTTGTTAGGGCTTGAGAAGATTCGGATGAAATGGGTGAAGCTCATTATCGAAATGGTGGAATGAATGTGTTGGCCAGGGATGCTTTTTTAGGTCTTTGTATTTGGCGGAGTTTTTGGTGGACAAAGTTTATTGGGACGAGGGGATGGAAGAGTCTTGTGCGAGAATGGATGCTCGTATAGCCGAGTCAAAGTGCAAAGTGTTGCGGGTGAATTAGTGGAGTTTCTTTGTGAGTTTGGTTAATGGCTATTAATGGAGTCGGTGGTTGATGGGATGTTCTTTTGCCAAGGTTAATGCTAGAGAACCAGGAGAGCCGGCAAGCGAACTTAAGCGGGTAATTGGTTCTCGAGATGAAGACTGACAATGAGAATGGATTTGGTCTTATTCTTGTTACCATGGGAAGGTGGAGTTGTGGTGCTTATATGAGCGGAATGGTAATGATGGATTTGGTGGCATGAGTTGATATTGCGGGTTGGAGCTTGTGATTTTTGTGTTGAATGGGATCTCAAGAATCGTGGTGCTATAATTGAGTCACGAGGAGGAAGTGATGATTAGTTTAGGAGGTAAAGCTGGAATGGCTTTATGGCGAGTATGAAATTTCAAGAAGAATGAAGTCCTGGATAGCGGAGATGGGTCCTTTGAATTATGGGTTTTGAGTTCGATTTTGAGAGATTTCGGACAAGGAAGAGAAGACCGAGGGGGATGTGCGGTTCTTTGAAGCGAGGGTTAGTCTTTGTGAATTAAACTTCCGATTATAGGAGGAATGGCGGGTGGATAAGCATATGTCTTTGGTAAGTTGCAAGAGGCATAGCCATCATGGTCGTGAGTCAAGGTGTTGAATGGAGTTGCAGTTTAGTGTGGCAGTGGTTATGTGCTGTAGTTTTCAAATGGAAGGTGGTTCGCACATCGTTGCGAGGATGCACAATGATAGCAAGATGGTGCCAAGGTCCAGTGATGCACAATGATTGTCTTTGCATGAAGTTAGCTGTGCAATGGCCTGTCTCGCCAATTTAACTCAACCAGTGATTTCGACTCATTGACAGGTTTGACTCGGTGATGCTGGGTCGAGTTGACCGAGTTGACTCGACCGTTTTGACCCGTTGACCGGTGACCGGGCGGACTTTGCCGGTCACCTGAGATACTTTCCGGCGACTATTCCGGCCGATTTCCGGCCACAATCCCAGTTTTCCGTCGACGTATTTTTGGACATATTTTCTACATGGGTTTTTCTCACACATGGGCTTGGTGGACCACTTGGAGATGGATTTTGAGAAGACCTAATATTGGAAGGAGTATCCTTTATGGAAATAGAGAAACATATAAAAGAGGACTTTTATCTTCTATCTTTTATCATCTTTTTAGCCTCTACTTTTGTTCTAGGGTTGAGAAACATGAAACTTCTCTTTCTTCTTGTTATGAACTCCATGAATATGAGCTAGAGTTTTATTATTGGTTATGGAATAAGTTGGATTTCCAAATATGGGTTTTAATTCAATAAATTAGTTTTGTCTCCATATTATCGTTTATGATTCACCATCAATATTGTTACATGATTTGAATGCTATTTAGTCGAGTCGCGAATCGATTGAGTTTGTTTTCATCTCTCTTGCTAGATTAGGATTTATTATACGCAAAAGTGATAGATTCATGATTACAAGTAGCATAATTGTGATTATTGCTTGTAGTGATACATCCTAATAGTCATATGTGAACCATAACCTTTGTTAAATCGGATTAGTGCGCTTTCCACGTTCGATTGCTTTGATTGGCCTGATTTCATAGAACTTAACGCATCTAGGGAATTAAACTTGATTAGTGCTTTTACACGTTAGGTTGTTCCTTTAGGTAGAATTCATATTCGCATCTTTTAATGTGTTTGTTGATGACATGAGGAGATTTTGGATATTCTTGCGATCAAGGTATTCTAGGGTCTTTGATAAAAGTTGAGATTAAAATATCAATTCTAGTTATTGTGTTGAAAACATGTTTGTGAATGAAGACGAAAACCATGACCAATACTTTCTTATCCTTGATTTGATTTGTTTGCTTTGCTTTATTTGCTTTTATTTAGTTTATTATATAAAAATCACAAAACTACGGGGTGTTATTTATAGGGAACCGAAATAATTTGACAACCTAGACCTCTCTGTGGGATCGATCCTTTCTTGCCCTTGCTTCATTATATATTTTGAGTAGTAAGAAAGTGTAATTATATTTGTGTCGGCTGACAACCGGTCAACAAGTAAAAAATCTACCAAGATTCAATGGCAATGACACGCTTTAACTATCATTCAAATATTTTTATCACTATGATTGCCCATCTGAATTGGCCAGAAATCTAAGAGAAGCTTCTACAACATCAATATTCCTATGATCGTTCCGATTTAGCGGTATGAGTTTTCGGAAAGCACTCATAAATGAGATGACTAAAAATAATGTGTTTGGAGAAAACTTTGTTCATGTGCAGACCATTGAATTTCAGAAATGTGGATTACCAAATATTGCATTTACTAATATTCTTAGAGAAATCAAAAACAAAATATGTACAGTTGAGTAGGCAGATAAAAATATTTCGGCCGAATTTCCCGATGAGAAAAAATCCCCAGTCCTCTTTGATACAGTACAAAAATGTATGTTGCACGGTCCATGTGATGGTAGGAGTCTAGAATCCACATGTATGTAAAAAGGAAAATGTACTAAAGCATACCCAAAAAAAAATACAACAAGTTTAGACGGTGATGGGTATCCGATATATAGATGGAGTAATGATGGAAGAGAAGTTGTCATTCACGACAAATGTAAAACATATAATACTTGATGTTGTAGACTAAATCCACACTTATCGAGAACGTTTAACTCCTATGTAAACGTTGAGATATGTCTTTGGAGTAAGAGAAGTAAAATACATAAACCAATACATTTACAAGCATACTATAAAACAATAGTCACTTTTTTGATCAATATATGAAGTTTAAATGTATATATAAATCACGAGGTATATTGGACCGCCTGAACCTGCTTGGCGTTCTTTGGTTATTTAATGCATCAAAAAGAACCAAGCATCCTAAGACCGACAATAAATTTTCTAGGCAACTAAAAAATTATTTATGAATCAATAGGGTTAATAGAAGAGGTTATAGAAAAAACTGAGAACTATAAGACGACATTGACGGATTATTTTGTGTATTATGCTGAAAATCTTACGACACATGTATATACATACCAAAAGTTTCCACAACGCTTTGTTTGGGATAAAAGCACAAAAAAGTGGCGCATCAAACAAGGTTCTGCAGTCCCTAGAATGTATTTTGTCTCTTCTAATGCTGTTGGAGAATTATACTACCTAAGAATGTTAGACTATTATTGCAGGTAGATTCATTTGAACGTTGTGCACAATAAAAAAAAATGCATCGAACTTGGATTACTAGAAAACGATGGATTGTCTTAAAGAAGGCTTAGATATCCAAACAAGTAACCAACTCAAAAATCTATTTAAAATCATTTTAACAAATTCTAACCCAAGTGAACCAAAAATTTTGTGGGAAAAGTTTAGCTTTAACAATGCGCTTATCCGGCAAAAAACCTCATCATTTTTTAACAATGCGGAAACCAAAAGAAAATTGGAGTATGATTTTTGACAACATATTCATATGTCAACTTTAACTTGCAATAAAATAACTAGAACTTAAAAGTAATATTGTCAGTGAAGAAATTTTAAGGCGCATGTCATAGTTTTTTTCATATATGTTATTTTGTTACACCAATTTAACATTATGCAAAGGAATACTTATTTCGGGTTTGGTCAGTTGATGTACTGGAATTAGTGTTTCCTAATAATAATTCCTTTGAGAAATCATTATGCCGTTGACATGCTTCAATTCTCATTTTTCGAGTGATAATAACAATACAAAAGCTATTTAATTCGATTAGAGTTTTTCGTTTTTATAATTCATTTTTTCCGTGAACATGTAATGACAAAGGTACGTAGTATAAATTTAATCCCAAATGCAAAGGTAACTATCGGACCAGGTATAAATGACGGGTTTTACGCTTTGTTCTGTAGACAGGGTTGCTGTGTAGGCCTAAAGTTCGTACACTAAAATGAGAGGTTGAGCCGAGGCCGTAAGGCCCCGGTGATACCTAGTCTCTATATAAAAACTACTACATGGTATTTCTTAAATTCATGTTTGTTTTACTACTATCTTAAATATATTAAATATCATCTATTTCCAATTGCACCCTTAAAAAAATTTACAAATTCCATAAAGATCAATTCCTTCAATTAAAATGAAATACAAAACATTTGAAATACACGTACTTCAGATCTGAGAGTCAAAAACATACAAAAATTCTAAAATGCATATAATTCAAATTGAAATTCGAATATAGGCGGTAATGTTGTAATTTGGCTCGAACATCACCAGAAATTCCTCTACAAACCCTTTACACGAGCATACTTTCTTCACCCTCTCTGTACTTCCACACCAGCCCTACACCAACAAAAAACCCATCACCGATTCGCCACCATCAGCAGCTTCCACTGTCACTAGTTCACGGCAACCTTGACATCACCACATGCTGGCATCCATCACCACCAGTTCAATATCATCTAATTCACTACTCACCACCAGCATGACACCCTATACCACCAAGCCATTCCAACTCTTTCCAAATATCGACCATAGTACTCATACTATTCCATGACCATCCAAATCTCGTCACCACCACTCTAATTGCAGACTGCACATGGATCTCCATATCCATTGTTTTTATTGTGGAATATTAAATCATAGGCAAAATACCGAGATTTCATAGCACAAAACTCATCGTTAACCTCCATAAATCGTTGGCAACAATTCACTTCCAAATTGTTGTGCAATAACCAACGAGGTGCCAAGCTCCATAAGTGAATTCACAACCATTAGCTAATGCCAAAGTAAACAGATTCCAATTAAAGTCACATAAAGCATATGCCAAATTTGGTATTCATTCTTTGTAGTAATCTACTGATCTACAATATACTAATCCAAGAGTTTCTCATCTAGCCAATCTACTGATCTACAATGTACCACTCTATTTCGCTGCAGTGTGGAAATCCAAGCTCACACCATACTATCCTGTGCTAAATGTCAGTAACTATTGGGATGATTTTTGCCACATTATGTTCTCAATCTAGTACAAGTTCATAACCAATGTACACAGACTTTAACCACACATATGCATACAAATAAAACTGTTTTACATTCGTACTGATAATAATCTTGTTCGTCTAAAACTGGCATATACTCTTCTGCTAATGGAATAATATATACAAAGCAGACTACATATTCGAGTTTGGTTTTCAATGGTACATACCTTGTTTGTAAAAGACGAAAAGACCAAAATGTGTACATAAATGTGTAACACCAAATTGACCACGACCCAATTCTCAAATTTCGATATTGAGATTAAGCAAAAAAAAAAAAAAAAAAAAAAGTAAATAAAACCGAAGGCAAAAACAAGGAATAATCTCTTGGGCATTTTTTCAAACAGTTTTCGTCCCCAAATATTGATTTTTTTTTTTTTTGAAGCAAATTTTGATGTTGAAACTAGAACTATATAATAGTGCGCAAAAATTCATTACTAGATGACAAAATCTAGACATCTAAACCAAACCCAATTTCAGAGTTATGCTAACATTCAAACTACAAGTAACATCCAATGCAAACTGAATCAAAGTATCAAACCAAATCAAACCCTAACTATTTTAGAAAATAGAGATTACGATGATAGATTATTGAAAAAATAGAAGAAGAAAGAACATCTAACCTCCTAAGAGATCGACGAAACCTTCTTGCTCTTCTAATGGAGTAACGATCGAAACTTTTTTAGTAAAGCGGCTTGAAAACGTGAGAGAGCGAAATTTTGTATCGTGGATAAAAATTGGGAAATCTGAAATTTGTTCGAGGGTAAATATGAGATTTTAACATTAAATAAGATAGCACCATCCTACCGCTTATTTCAATTCCTTTATTAGATAGAGGTTTAGCCTATATATTGAGAGAGGTAGTGGAAAAAACAAACATCTAAAAAGTGGGGACCACCTCTACATAGAGGAAAATAGTGTCTTGCCACTACATAGAGGAAAAAACAAACTTGTTGCAACTCTTTGATGTGAAGGACTGTTCGCTCAAATGAACGAGTGAACCCACTAGTGGAAATTGAATAAATAGCCCTACTTTTGATGGGCCTTCACAAATATCCCTAATAGACTTCACAAATACCCCTAATGGCATAATTGAAATTTTGTGTGAAATCATAATTTTAGTGATTTCCTTATTTAACCTTCTACAGTTCTACTACTTCTTCACTTCTAAAACTAGAATAATTAGTCGAACCTAACTTCATAACTTCTCCACCGCTAGTATCAGTACCACCACCGTCTCTTACGCCACCACGCAACCAACACCATTAGCACCACCACAACCATCTCCATCGTCACAACCACACACATCACCACTGTTTCTCCACCTTCTAATCAATCGATCTAGATCAATTTTCACTTGAATCAACTATAAAACTTAATCTAGTGATGAACCAACGAGATTAATCTCCAAAACTTAATCTCGAGCATCGAAACATTAGATTCATTTGTTTTCAGCGATTGTACATGAAGTTTCAAACGGAACTTAATTGATTCACCTTTTGAAACCTAAATTTGGATCTCGTTCTTCTTCAGATCGTAATTGATTCCGGTAATTAATTTATCTTCTTCTTCAATTTGTTATTTTCACATGTATTGACTCATAGAAGTAGAATTTAGTGGGTTGGATTCAATTCGTAAGTTTCATCTGTGTGGTGGTGGGGTACGTAGTTTTTATTTATTTATGGTGGTGGTATGGTGGATGGTGTTTTGTGTATGGTAGTTCTTTCTTTGTTTTGATTGTAATCGGTGATGGAAGAGGTGAATTCCCTTGAGCGTGTTGATTCATCTTTTGAAATATTATGATTCTGCTTTTTTTTTTTTGGTTTTTAAATTTGATTTTGATGGACACCTTTGATTCATCCCAATAAATTTGGATTCTTAATATGTTCACAATCCCGAGTATTTGAATTTTTGTTTGTGAATCTGGCTACTGTGGAGCAGATTAGCCTATATGGGAAGTTTAAATGCTCATGATGGTTGTGAAAATCTAATGCACTTCAACTCTACAGGTGATTGTTATTGTGCCAGGTTTTGATGGGATTGGGATTCTAAGAAAAAAAGGTTGGCGTAGTCTAATAAACATTCAGATAATACATTTTATGCGAGAATTATGACGTTGAATGATAGAACAACTATCACCTCTTACTGATGGCCAGGTATGATTTTTTCATCTAATCTCCTATATTGTTCCTATGTTTAACTTTGAGTATAATTTAGTGTGAATATAGTCAGTTCATTTATTCATTCTGGTCTAATAAATTTAGTGAAACCAGCACCTCCACAAAGGTACAAACGTGTCGAATCCCGGCTTGTTAACTGCTAATAAAAATCCCGGCTTTGGTTTGTACTCTAAAAATGTCTTGGTAAGTCATACGCTATCATCAAATCTTGGTTAGTGGATGCATATTCTACATTTCTTTACCAACCAACCACTTATACCAATCATGCTAGTATCCTATCTTGTTGCTATTTAGTAGTAGAGAAATATTAGTTGATGGTTTCTTACTTTCTTATACGTAAAAACAAAAATCATTTTTATGCAATATGAATTTTGATTCGCTAATTCCATACTGAAAACAGTCATCTGCTGCAAAATCTACTCCCATAACAGAAGTGGTTCATATCATGTGTTGCAAATTAATAACACAGTTGTCAGTTGTTGACATTTACTGTTGTAGGGGTGACCAAGACGGGAATATTTTATGCTTTCTTCAATGATCAGCATCTGTACAATTTTTTTTTTGTTTTGATTGGTCTTGTAAATTATAACTGAAACCAACTCTAATACTAATTAAACAAAACTTTCTTATTATTGTCTTCCTTCATCTTTTTTCTTGTTTTTTGAAGCACTTTTCCTTCATATCTATCTATAACTACTGGCTATGCATTTGTTATAAATACAGTGTTGTATCATTTTGTCTGAGTTCATATAACAAGTTTATAAAGACAAATTGGTGGTCGGTTGGACAACAGTTTTTGCATCTTATTGTTTTCAGTGTTTATTGCAGGTATATTAGAGATGATCACTTTCCTTTTCCGGACTGCATTTGTTGTTGGTCTTCCACTTCTTTATCTTTGCAAATTATATGGTATCTCTCAAGATGAACCTGTGGTGTAATGGTATCACAACTGACTCTAGTCGGAAGATACGTGTTCGATTCACGTCAGGTTCAACCATTCGAGTATGTCAATTGGTTGTTGACACCAGATTTTTGTATCAACTTTGGTTCTTGACTCCATTCATTGGGATCAACTTCCACTGTTGACACAAAAAGCTGGAGTGTTTTTTCAGTTATTGCGTCAACTTTGGTTGTTGACTCCATTCACTAGGATCAACTTCCATTGTTGATCTAAAAAGCTTGAATATTTTTCCAGTTATTGTGTCAACATTTGTTGTTGACTCCATTTACTAGGATCAACATCCATTGTTGACACAACTGAACCGGAATATTTTTCAGTCTTTTGTGTTAACTTTGGTTGTTGACTTCATTCACTGGGATCAACTTCCATTGTTGATACAACTGAACTAGAATAGTTTTTATTTTTTTTGTGTCAACTTTGGTTGTTGACTTCATACACTGGGATCAACTTCCATTGTTGACACAAAAAAAAACTGGAACATGTTAAGTTATTTTTGAACTTTAATTTTGGATCAACTATGGTTGTTGACACCAAATTTTTGTGGTGGTGGCGGCGGTTGCGTATGTGGTGGCCAATTATTAATGGTGGTGAGGTAGAGTAGTGGTGGTGGATGAATGGTGGTGGCGTCGGTGGCGGAATGGTGGTGGTGGCGTCGGTGGTGGTGGTGGTGAAGTGTTAAAAAATGTATTTGGAAATGAAGTAAAACATTATAAATAAGGGTATTAAGGTAATTTATTCTCTAATAGATAAGAGATGTAAATGATAGGGGTATATTTATTGTTCTATAAGGGTATATTTGTTGGGTGTGAAAACTAGGGGTATATAATTAATCTACCCACCCCACTATGGCAAAAAGAAAACGAGCACTACATGGGAGATGGTCTCCCATGTCTTTTTTAGTTTTTTAGTCGGGCGTCATTAACCTCATGAGAAGTTGCTTTTTGACTTAATTAATGCTTAGTTTGGTAATGTTGCGGCTTTTGTAAAAGCGCTTTTCGCTATGTTGTATTTGCCTGTGTTGTGTAAAAAAACAGATTAAGTGTTTGGTAAACTAGATGCTAAAAGCTAAAGTCGATTAAAAAATGACCAAATTGTGTTTGGTAAAATATGAGGAAACCCAAATTTGGTTCCTCTTTCTTTAAGAAACCCATCATTAAGATTACATATGTGTGGCCCAAAATACTAGATATACGGTTAAGATTACTAGTATTAGATTGGATTTAGATTTTCACATTTTCGTTAGGACTAAATTAACCTTTATAGATTATGCATTTTTAACGATAAATAATAATACCAATAATTCCATTTTTATACGTCTAACACGTTAGTAATTAGCGTTTTTTGAGGGTGGTGGGCGTCTTTTGTGGCGTTATTTGTGGTAAAAAAAAATATTTACCATTAATTCCAGCCGGTATGATTATTATCTTCAATAAAATTTCTCATTATTATTTCCCCTCAATTGACTTTTTTCATACCTAAAATGTTCTCTTGTTTTTCCTCTTGTTTTCATTTCTTTCTTTTCCGGTACCTTTCATTTGTTAGTGTTATTAGGATTAATATTCACAGAACATTTTTATGCGGTCGATGTGCACTACTACCACCATTATATATAACTACATCACCAATGTACACCGTCATCCCATACTCAGTTCGATCCTTAATGGATTCATATAGTCCACGTGTGGGATCATCTTGTTTTTTTGAGCTTAAAGTTATATTAGTGGGCTTGTTGTACTTGTATCAATAATCCTATAAATCGGTGATGAACACTCTATTTTCTAATTTTTATGGGAATTTCTAATTTTATTTTCTAATTTGCTCGACGATCTAAAGTAAATATGGCGTCACTGTTTTTGTCTATAGCTTGCGAAAACACGTTGGAAAATTAAAAGTATCACTAAATTTGAAAAATAGAATTTTGAAGAAGCAGGTGATAATTTCATGTTTTACAAACGCAATTGATTCCGTCATAAGATTATCTATATATTGTGAAAACTAGAATTTTCAATAAGCGGTGATAATTGCGATTATCTATTTTCAGAAGTTGATGATAATTGTCATTTTCACAAAATGCAACGTCTGAAAATTCCGATTATCACATAATTGCGATTATCAATTTTCAGAAGTTGATGATAATTGTCTTATTCACAATATGCAACATCTGAATATTCCTATTATCACTATATTTTCATTTTCAGAAGTTGAGGATAATTGTCATTTTCACAAAATGCAACATCTGATAATTGTGATTTTCACAAACTTAACGGATTATAACGAACGAAAATTAGTAATTATCACAAAAATTTGACAACCGAAATTTTTGATAATTTGGATTTTCACAAACAATGGTTCCAACAAGTAAAAATCGTCATTATCTCTATATTGTGAAAATTAGGATTTTTCGCATTCACCATGCAATTGTCATTAAATTGTGCAATACATATTTTTCACGTTCAAACGGGCGTGATAAACACAAAAGAAGTAAGAAAATATTTTTAAGGAGAATTTAGAGGAGCTAATTTAAGCCCTAATTACGTTCAACTTAATGTGAACTCTAATTACCCTTTTTATATCTTAATTAATTAATTAATTAATACGGATGAGAATTTTAAGGAATTAATTAATGAGTTTTTTTTAGGAAAAAGTCAAACAATTAAATCACAAGGCGTAATGAACGTTGGAGTTAATTTAGGAATAATTTTAGATTCCGATTTTTGATAGTTTTGTTAGTTTCTCAACGTTTTTTTTTTTTGTTAGTTAGAAACAAAAAACAAAATAGATACTCCCTCCATCTCTAAAAGATAGGCAGGTTTTTTTTTTTACACACAAACCTGCCTATCTTTTAGAGACGGAGGTAGTAATAAATTAGTTAATATGATATAAGGTTAATTTAGTAAACTAGTATTTATTTGGGTTCCACATATTATGAATCTTAATGATGGGCTACTCATAAACAAAAAAAAAGAAAATGGGCAGACATATAGGTTCACTTATTCTAGTTGTAACAAATGACAAAAACAGACATAATCTTTTAATATAGTTTTATTATATTTTATGGGATTTAAACATATTAGATATTTATATATATATTTTGAGTAAATATTTTTTTATTATTGATCTAATTCGGGATTAAAAAAAATTTATACTAAAATCAAATATTTATTTAATATTGGTTCTTATTTATTTTATTTTTTAATTGAAATGGTATAAAATTTGAAAGTGAAAATAATAATCTTTGAAGAATGTGGCATAGATTTATAATAACAACCTTTAAAGAATATGATGTGGAGAATAAAAAATTGATTATCAAAGATTTAAGGACAATTTTGGATTTTTGTTAAAGGGAAAGCTAAAACATTTGGGGGAAAGCTGACTTTCGGTCAAATGTGTTTGGCCTTGACTCAATTAGGGTGCAAATATAAATTTTCACTAAAACTCATCACTAACCATAATTCTTCCTCTACCGGTGTCGTATCATAAGAAACAGTAGTGATGGATCTTTGATTGAAGATATTTAGAAAGTTATTCTTTGGTCTTTTCATTTGTAAAGAATCAGATTCGACTGCCAAACATATGCGAATTCCCTACTTCGCATGTACTAGTCCTTCCTGGTAAAAGACCGAATTGTTGATCAATCCAACCGATTGTTAATCAACTGAACCTGATTGAGCCCATGTTATTTATAAAGTAGCTTGTAGTCTAGTACCCAACATCAAAGCAAGTTATGGGGGACATTTTTATCGGCAACACCATCACTCTTGCACTATCTAGATTAACCGTTGTTTTATACAAACACAAAAGCATTGTAATTGTAAGTGATTTTTTTTTTTGAAGCAATAATTATATGTGATGAAAGCAATGACTAATATTTGTAAATTCAACACTGGTTCTCATCTTATTTTCTTGGAGTAGTACATGGATTGTTCCTACGTATTTATCATCATGTATATGATTATTATCTTATCATCAACCTTGATGATGAATTGATAATGCATGCATGCCAAAGAAACTAGTTCACATTGCCACTAACAATAGTACGGATATCAGATGACAAAATTGATCATATGATCTTATTCCATGGGTACAACTACATATATATAGCCCACCTAAGTTCGACCAAATGTTTGGATTCACCAGAGATAGTGTCGTAGCATTTTATATCTCTGAAACACATAACTTAAATTCTATTGATGCTGCCGACAAAGTAATAAAGAGGACTAGGAAATAAGGTTGTTTGATCATTGATCATAATACCCATGCCTATGGATCTGCTAGTATTAGACTAACAAATTAAATTTTGAAAATTGTCAATAATAACTAAATATAAAATCAGATTTTAGAGGTAAGATGAAGCAATGATGAAAAACCCTTGCCATCTCTCTAGTGAATCCTAGGGAAATGGAGAGATAATCTGAAAAAGGAAGGAAAAAAAGAACAGTCACTAAAGTCATCTTGTGATGGTAGCGAGGAAAAATTAACGTTAGGTATGAGTTTTAGAACGAATTTATATTTGCACCCTAACTAGTCAAGGCCAAACAAATTTGACCAAAAGTCATCTTTCCCCCTAAATGTTTTGGCTTTCCTTTAAAAAAAATCCAATTCTGGTCATTTATATACAGTTGAACCTCTATATAAGAATATCCTTGGGACTACAAAAAAAATATTCTTATATGGAGGTTATTCTTATATAGAGGTCTACCTTGAAAACATCAAAAAAGAATTGTTATATATGTACCTAGGAAAAATACCTACAGACACATCGGAAACATCATAATGTATCTGGGTAGTAGAATTACTAGTTAAATTTTGTTTAGTTTTACAAATAGGGATATATGAAGCTTGATGTATAGCACAACCCACACAAAACTCAATCACGACACATAAATTTTTATTGCGTTGTGCAAATGAAAGCATTAAAACCACTTAGAAGTAAAATGATCGTGCAAAATGGCTACAATAATTTGTTCATCTTAAACTGTGATGTATGGCAAGACTTATATTATGTATATCATAATGTCAATTATTCTTATATGGAGGTAAGTTCCTTGAGACAGGACCGGAAAAAAATATGACTTATTCTAATATGGAGTTTATTCTTAAATACAACTGGCCCAAGTCGGGACCAGAAATTTTTATTCTTATATGGAGGTTATTCCTATATGGAGTATTATTATATAGAGGTTCTACTGTAATATAGTAGAGATATAAAAGAAAAATCATGCATTAAAATAAGGTGGGACCAAAGCTTATTCTAATATGGAGTTTATTCTTAAATTCTCCAGCTTTTAAAAGTTGGGGAATTTTGGAAGTGCTTTGAGTTAAAAGCACTTTGAAAATATTTTACCAAATACTAATATGAAAAATAATTACTATATATATTTTTTGAAAGTGCTTTCTGGAAAATAAAAGCATTACCAAACCCAGCCTAAGTAAAAAAAAAAAAAAACAATAAGTTAGTATGGATAACATGTTTTAGATAAGCTTCTGGAAGCAAAAAAGTAGCATCAAAACGAAGCAATTGTTCGTTGCTTCCGACTTTCCAAACTCGTCTTCTTATACTTCTTTTTTCATTTGTTTTTACGGATCGGACTTGTCTTCTTTCTAACTATGTTTTCATTGTTTTTTCTATCTACAAAATTATCACTGCAACATCGATTTAGAGGTATTTAAAAAGAAGTTAGAGAAGAGTACAGATGGAACCAAAGAAATAGTTATCATATCGATTTTGTGAAGATATCTGAGACATCAAAACTTGATGATTTTCAATGATTTGAAAATTTTCAGTTGTTAGAAATTGTGTCAAACTGATCATGAGGGTAATAATCAAGTTGCATTATGGCAAATGTGATAGTAAAATATCTAGGAACAACGTGTAAGCATCACAAGAGGTGGATGTATCGAAGGGACAAAGCTGAGAAGTGCCGAATAAGAGCCAGTAAAGTTACCTTCCCAAACTCGAGATATCTACCACCACAAAGAAACGACACATGCAAAGATGCATAAACAAAACAATGGGCAGATTTGAATAACACGACAAAAGCATTATATGCATTAAGAATGCGTGCCAGGTTAAATCATGTCAGCTGCAAGTAGGAGCAAGAGAAGAGTACGGAACGACCATTGACAGAGTCAGCGAACGGTAAGAATAGGCGACCAAAGCAGTATTGACACGACCTGTCGGGAAAGGAGCGAAGAGATATGGATGAACTCGAACCTATCGATCTCAGGTGAGGAATGAGAGCTAAGGAGCACGTGAATAGTTATATCAAGTTAAATACGATGTGTTATAACAAAGTGTGGTGTATAAACACTTTGCCTATAAATAGAGAGCAAAGCTCTAAAGAAACTAGGCTAAAGTTTAATAACTTCTCGTTGTGAAAGATTAGGGTTCTAAGAAAGAAAACTCTTATTCTTCTTGTATTGTGTTCTTCTCCATTAGTAAATATTAGATTCAAAGTGGACGTAGGTATAATACCGAACTACTATAACGCGTATGTTCATTTACTTACCTTTAGTGATATTCATGTTATTATATGTTAGCATTACTTCTTATCTTGTATCATGATTTAGATTTATGGTCTAGATTCAAATGGTCGACAAACTACGGAATGATTGAAGTTTAAAAGCATATTTGCATGCTCTTAAAAGAACTTTTTTACAGATTGGGTAATCCCAAATATTGATTAATCTTGTTAGGTTATTAGTATATTGTATATAGTACTTTAATTTGGGTTAGTAAGTTTCATGTATAAAATTAAGTTGAGTAGCATAAGGGATTATGGCTTTGGATGAGGAAGATGTTCCTGTAGCCTTGATGGAATCAATTTCTGGTTTTCATCATCAATTTTATTTTAATTCATAGAGAACACATCAATCATAGTTACAATTGAGATTGGGTTGTTAGTTGTTGAATCATCATCCACTCTTTACAAATCATTGATTCACGGTATTTCTCCAGAAGTACTTCCGAGAAGTCCATAAGCAAAAGTAGAAGTCCCGATGGTTTCCGAATACCCTATTAAGTTTACCTAAATGATGGAATCTAAGTTATTCAAACTTTAAAAAAAAATATAAAATGTCAAGTCTCGTGACTTTGGGGTCTTTTATTGCATTTTTCATGCCATACGTCCAAAAATTTATAGAAGAAAATAACATACAACATCAATTCAAACAACATTTAAATTATCGAAAAAACATCAACTGGAATAACTTGGCATTAATCTAGATAACTCCTAGAGATTCATGTTGACTTTTATAATAAACTTTGGTAAACTAACAAAAAAAAAACAACAGAGATCCATGCTGAAGTAAAAAAAAAACTCCACATATTGATTAAATAGTGAAAAGACGAGGGTACCCAAATACACCACAATCTTTTATTTATCAACTTATAAGTCCTCTACCGAATGTGATCGTCTATGGACAGAGTCGAGACAATACAACAAATTCGGTTCACACTTCGTGTGATCGTCTATGGATACGAGATCGGGACAATACAACAACAAGGTCACTTATGTAATTGACTATGGATACAAGATCGATACGATACGACAACAAAGTGTGCACTTGATAATAGGTTCGGTAATAACCGAAACTCTATAGGATCAATATCAAGTGTTACAAAATTAACGTACAAGTGCAATTTACTTTAAATTATATAGTAAATTAAATGGCACAACAAGTGAAAAAGCGGGGGTATAACAACCACACCCAATAATTCGTTCGGCAATCTGTATGGACTAAACTCCAATATAATTTTGAGAGCACCAACTTAAAAGTGAGACTCAATCAAGAAATATATCAACGAGCTTTATCTCTTTCTCAATACAATCATCAAATCGAACAGGATAGAAATTCGTGAGCCTGATTGATATGAGAAATAACTTGGACGATACCAAAGACCAATGCCCAAGTTTCAATCAAGTTATATCCAACAAATAAGGTCGGATTTATTAACTGATTGAACTATGCACAACCTGTGATATTTCAATTATATAAACAAATATAATGCGGAAAAGAAATAACACAGACACCAGAAATTTTCTTAACGAGGAAACCGCAAATGCAAAAAAAAAAGAAAACGGGACCTAGTCTAGCTTTGAACACCACATTGTATTAAGCCACTACGGACTCTAGCCTACTACAAGTTAACTTTGACTGAAATATAGTTGAACCCTAACCAAGTCTCACACCGATTAAGGTGCAGTCGCGTTCCTTATGCCTCTAAAACTACGCCGGATTCTGCGCACTTGATTCCCTTAGCTGATCTCACCCACAACTAAGAGTTGCTACGACCAAAAATCGAAGAATTATAAACAAATCTAAAGATTAATTGGTGAACGCCGTGAAGTCTAAAGCTCAACTACACACTTCTATCCTAATCCGAGACATATAAGTAGACTAGAAATCAAGTATATAGTTTTGATAAACTAAACTTGACAAACAAGCTTGAGATAGCAACGCTTGCGAGTTCGACCTAGCAGTGTGCTAACAATCTCCCCTTTTGTCAATTTTAGTGACAAAACTATCAATACATGTGAATTACAAAATAAATAAACTTTGTAGCTTTTGATCCATCATGCTTGATTTCCTTGGCTCTTCAACTTCCTTGAATTCTTCGTTACTTCACGTTCTCCATCGATTCTAAATGTGTTCAGCTCAGCATCATTGTTGTTGAAGATCCGTAGCCATAACAATATGAAAACGAGAGGTTCTCAAACATTGTTATACAGTGTCGTAGTATTATTATATCGAATCAAATTCCAATTGAATCACAACTTTGAAATAATACTATGGTGATATGTATCACTCCCCCTTAGTCAATACTTCCATCTCATAATTAAAACCACTCCCCCTTACACAATGATCCGTAAACTATATATGTATGTAGAGTGAACTACCAAATAATTCCCCCCTTTTTGTCAATATAAATTGGCAAAGGTAACTATGGGATCATAATGAAATTCTCAAGAGATAATTCATGACTAAAAGATAACATATCAACTTTGTTTCGATGATTTCACATAGTCGAAACTTAGTGTATTCATCAAGGAGTTTATAAAGATACAAGATAACTCCTACAAAATTCCACAACCGCTCTCCCCACAAAGATATGGCAATTAAGCACAAGTTCGCTTAAGAACTCTCCCCCATTTGATGTCATCCCCAAGAGAACAACACGAGCGACCTTACTTTTACAAGAAAATAAGGATTTCTTTGGACATTAACAAATCACATGGATTTGTATCCAGAAAACTCGAATAAATTAACCATAAGAAGATATTATTGATTAATTTAATCGGAAACACTCAACATAAGAAAACTTACGGAGCCATACAATACTTTCACATAATAGTGGATCAGGGAAAGATCAATACTGCGGAATTTTCTTAAAAAGTTAATTCTATCTTTTATCAATATTTGCATAAAGACATAATAGACTTAACTTTTGAGCATATATGAGATAAGCACAATTGATGGCTCTATACTAGTAGGTAATATGTCTAGGAGCATTATATTTATTCGGGAATCGAAGTATGAGATAGTGGAAGCATCTTACTCGTTCTGAACATTTATTATGTATAGTCAGGAAACGTTGCAACATCCAGAAGATGTTATCGCTCTATACTAGCAGGCAATCTATCTAGGAGCCGTCCAATCGTTTTCGATTCTACATAAAAGTGGACACCGAGCCGAACATTATATAAAAATATATGGAATATCGAGAGCTCAGACGGGGAGGTCCCAATAATGCCGTCATGTATTTATGTTTTGATGAGGTTACATGATCAGTCGGAGATCGTTGTAACATGAGCTTTTATGTCCAAATTATAAAATATGAATTTCATATATTCGTCTTAAGTCGGGTCAGAAATATACAAAACTTGGAATTTTATAATTTTATCCCTCGTCAAAAATCCACCATCAAAATTAAGTCCCCTGCTTAGTAAAGGATAGTCATGTTCCGTCGTAAGCCTGTATGGTGATTTTTCTAATTTTAAACGAAATAAGTAATTGACCTTAGTTGTTAGAGATGTTATCAGAATCCTCGACTTGCTCCAATAATGTCACGTACAAGCAATTATTTGAATGGTGATCCTGATAATATGATAAAACGTCGTCTGGAGAGCATGAATTGATGAAGCACCACTGATTTGGATGGTACAATGACTAACTTGGTTTGTTTAGCACTCGTGGGCCTGCTGCTTGAAAAAGGAAATCGTTGTTCCACCAAGTGGTTGGTCTTCCAAGCACCAATTACGGAATTGCTTTCATAGTTGTTCTAACTCCCAAAAAGATTTGTGGAGGACCCAAATAAGTCTTCATCTTGATCATATTGATAGGTACATGAACGTTTCACTTGATGTTTGAATGGGGAATTTCGTCATAATTCGTCATCATAAAATTTAGAAGTTCGGTCTTCGTTAAAAATGATGTAGAATATTCATACGACGTCCGTTTTTGATGATCTACCCCAACTTGTTGGTGCCCAAGAAATTTCTTAGATGTGGCATGGAAGATTTTTGAGTTTTGAACCTGTTTAGGGGTCGAAATTGACGAAACAGTAAGTCTTCAAGAACTTTTCAGCTATCACGTAGCTCTATGTTTTTCCCACATCTCTTAGCTCATTCTTCCAATTATTATGAATTTTGGATATGTTGCAGAAGGCATTCATATGAATAGAATGACATATGACCCATCTTTGGATTCTTCACCAATTTCTCCCAGATTGTCACTTTGTACAGGATACGCAAAATTTCGTCATACGAGCTTGATGCAAAAACATCATTTTCAGATATTTAGTGCGCCTGCATCTTGAATGTTTCATAACGGAATTTGGTGTTATTAGTCTACCAATGCTCTGAAAATTATGATAGATTCTCGCGTCTCATGTTCGTGAATTGTCCATATCACATTCGAAGCTTTTGGAGCCGTCATGGAGAGACGTGCAAGATGATGATGGTAAATCAGTCCCAGAGTAGACATTGATCGATTGTGAATGCTATGAATTACATCTAGAAATTTCCGTATGTACGTCGTCCGCTCTGTATAAACTTCATATGATGTTGAAATTTGGTATTTGACCCCAACTTTTGAAGCTAAGAGAATGAGGTATTATATGCAAAAGGAATCATTCAATTTAGAGTTGTACAAGTCAGTATGTGGCGCATGGACATTCGTAACTTGTAATCCCGTTCAAATTTTCAGATTCCATAGGCTTGAGTGTGTAGGCCATATCTCTCAGCTCGTATGTCCAATTGATGCACCCTTTTGGTATGTTGAAGTAGAGATATGGACGAGCATCTTTCATCAAGGAAGTATTGTCCCATTCCTCACCCATTGGTACGTTTTTCTGAATCAATAACCATGAGTATGTCGCATCCCATCTACGGATGTCGTTAAAATATCTTGTAGAAGACTTTGACTTGTGCCCGCCCGTTGTGGAAAATTTGAGATGAGTTTATATTAACATGTTTCCATGTTTACACGTCTTGATATGAATATTTTGTTCATGAAACAGTCTGATTAATTGAGCAATGTTTCCGCATTAAGGTCAGTAAAGGATGAACAATCGATGAAGCCTGGTCATGAGGATGTTGCGCCGAAGACCGTTGATACTAAGACCACGGCTGGTATTGATTTAAAAACCATTGTTGATGCTGATACCAAGGTTAATATTGCCCGCAGACCAAAAGAGCTGAAACCATGATGATCGACATAGTCGTTAATCTACTACCCAGTGAACCCTTTAAATTCACGAACTAGTTGGTGGATTTAGCATTCCGAAGATTAAGGTGTACTGGTAGTTTAAATTAAATGCTTTTGAACGATATAACTTTAATTTGAAGTGGCTTCATCATGGAATCGATGTTGTTGCGGCATATAGCGACAATGATATCCACTTTGGATGTGATCGAAAGAGAGGAAGTTCCTCAATCGTGTAAGGTTTATGATGTAAAGAGGTTATGTTGATAATGTTTCATTTCCTTCATTGCATCACATCAGGTTGCAATGACTTTTTATGTGGATCACATTGATTGTAATAGATTTGACTTGATCTTTTCAATAATATCAAGTCCCTAAGTTCATCCCAGAGGTGTTTATTCACTTAGCATAAAGATATATGTGAAGGAGTTTGTGGAATCCATGGATGAATGAAGTTGCATCTGCTTTCAGAATCTTTCCATGAGGATATTGAAGACCTATTGATTGTAGTTCAGTTATATTTTGATCGTCTGGGTCTTGAATCAATGTGTCGTCGTCAAGATATGCGTGCTGAATCTAGGAGCGTCATTACCGAAGGTGTACACTTTGATTAGGAGTACAATGTGAAAGCTTCTGAAGAATACAATACCAAGAGATGAGTGGTCTTTTGACTTTCGACTGGTCTTGGAAAAGTATGTGATTGACAGTTGTAGGGATTTTCTTTTGGTTTGATAGAGATGGATTCAATAACCGAATTCAAGTATTGCATACGTTTTGGAGGAATTGAAAATACGAATAAAATAAAAAAATCCTAACTGCGTCGAACTTTAGATGCTTGAGCGTCAAAACGTCACAAGCATCAGGTATCTTAGGCTTGATCGTCCTGGCCCTGAATACCTGATGAGCACGAAAGTGCGATGCATTTTCACCCATAAATACATTAGCTGGGCCTCATTTTATCACTAATAAACTTGTTTGTAGGTGTTTTTGTGAAATAAGCTCTTATGGAGAAAGTTTGCTAAAAAAAAAAGTGGTATTTGATCCTAGAAAAGTACTAAAGGTACCCAAATCTTGGATAAGGGCACCCCCAAAAATGTGATAAAGGCACCCGGAGGAGTTGATAAAGGCACCTAGGAGTTTTCACTATTTACAGCCCAAAAATTACTCTTTGTACCCCATAATTACTATTCGCACCCCAGGAATTGCTATTTATACCCCAAATTGCTAAAGGGACACCATAACAGGATAGGGGGCAGTCATCTTATTTATTTGAATTTTGAATTTTGGCGGGAAAATGACTGCAGAATTAGGGTTGAAGATTTGTAGGTGTTTGAATGAGATTAAAGCGCTGAAATCAATTGGGGTTGTTCTTGGTACCTAAACAGTGCAGTATGGTAATAGTTTCGATCAAAATTGGCTAGATAATTGGGAAATCAAGGTAACAAAAGATAGGAATTTTAAGGGAAAGTGCAAAGAAATCCCGGGCAATCTCGTTCGAATTTGAGGGAAGATTTAAAGAGATTCAATGGCGGGATTGTGATGGTATGGACCTGTTAGAGAATAACAGGAATGGTATGGTTGATGGTTTCGATTAGAATGGGCTGGATATTCTGATTTGAAGCAAAACAATGAGAAGTCTTGGAGTTACCTGCGATATTTTCTGGCTGAGTTTTGGGGAGTTCTGGGTGCGACTCAATGACAGATTAGTAATGGTTTAGGCCTGTTTTGACCAAACAATCTTTTCAATGGTCTTTGACTCGAAGAAATTGAGTTATCCACAAATTTTTGTTAAAACAGGGAAGTGAGAAGAACACGAGTTTTTTTTGGGTTGATTTGCTGAAGTCACGTGGAAATATCGGCCTGGAAAGAGTTTGACTCAACCAAGGGATGTGTAGAAACGTGCTGAGATGCAGAAGATGCGTGATTGAGAAATAAAAGGGAAGATATTTCCCGTATCTGGAAAGAGAATAAAGAAGATCAAGCGGAGTTATTTTGGAGATTTGATTCCTCTTCGAGGTATAAATAGGGTGCCGGGATCACAGAGAAGGACATGGAGTGACTGGGGTGGTTGCAGAAAACCGGTGGTCTATTCTCGCTTAGCCTACGCTCTTTCTACGCCTTTAAATATAGTTTTCTTCATTTGCAACCGCAGATTACTTGTAACAGTGAGTTTGTAACGCCGACAATCGTTGCAAACTCCCTAGCTTAACTTATTTTTACTCCTTTTCTTTATTGTAAACACGATTCGAGCTATAAAAATTATTTTGAGAGTGTTTACAACATGAGGAGTTAAACCTCGACATCGGGTCGATGGGAGAGGAAGTCGAACTTCATACTTGGGTGAATTTATTTTATTCTTTTTATGACTTTTGCATTTATTTTAAATTGTTTTATGATTTGAAAAAAATTAGTTATCATTTTATTAGATGGGTCAGTGCTTGCTTAGATGTTTGATGTCCCATGCTTACGATTTATAACTAATATTTGGAGAATCTACCTTGGAAAAATAAGAGCCTCTGTGTTGTTTTTTATTTATCGAGCGATAATTGCTGAGAATAAATAATTGAGCCTTATGTTATGAATGCTATGGAATCCTAGACCCAAGAAATCTCACTTTTCTTTTTATTATTTTCATCAACCTTTAATTTAATCTTAACAACGTCCGAGTGAACGACAACCCTTTACTACTACAACGACAAATTAAAAAAATCTTATTAATACTTTTAAGTTGGTTCGCATTATCATGGGAAGCGAGATTCTACGTTCGTAGACATTAACGCCTTCTCATAACGATCGTGGTATATGTTGACATTCCCGCAATGTAGCAAAAAAAGTATCCTGCATTCATTGTCATGATTGAACATCATCTCGCTAATGAGTGTTCCATTGTGATGCTCGATTTATAGAGGAAAACTGCATTCAACCACTTGTAAAATATCGCAGTGGTGAAGCTACCCATTTATAACGCCTTGCAACAACGAGTTGTTAGCCAATTGAGTCCCCATGCTAGGGGAATGTGGGAGACTTGATGATAGAGACATGGGTGTAATGAGACTTGCCGCGCTTAAACCTTTAGATTGTTGCATCTCCTCCAAGTTCGTTTAATCGTATCAAAGCCTCTCCAAAATGCCAAGTGATAATCGAGCGCCCACCAAGCCTTCCGGATTAAAATTTTCTTAGAGAGATGTGCTACCGGGAGGTACCTTGTCGCTGACCACCTTGTCGGGCATGTAAACATGCTCGTCTATGACCATGTCATATCCTCGATCTTCCTGATCATGAGAGCTTTATTTTCTATCCAGAATCCATCTTTATCTCTGTATGATGTAGACATAAGCATCCATTGAGCTCCCTTCTCATGGTATATGATTGGAGATAAGAGCATGTGCTCTTCTTTGAGTGATCCCCACAAACCTTTGAGGGTCTTTAGTGAATGTTGACGCGTATCGCATCAATCAACACTTTCCTAAATCTCGTTTCCTTTGAGGTTGATTGTGGTAAGCAGTCCCCAGTCGTACATCTCCTTATCCATGACTCGAAGTTCATGAGGTATTTCAAGGATGGACAAACGTCTTCTTGACACAATGTGATTAAGAGCAGTGAAAATGTCTTTCCTTTGTATCTTTGATAGATAAACAATTCACATACATGTTCCATCAAGGATTGAACTGCTCATTGACAGGTTATTCAGAGAGAGTGAATGTCCTGATT
The DNA here is from genome assembly GCA_023531295.1 of Papaver armeniacum. Classification (NCBI taxonomy): domain Eukaryota; kingdom Viridiplantae; phylum Streptophyta; class Magnoliopsida; order Ranunculales; family Papaveraceae; genus Papaver; species Papaver armeniacum. The sequence continues at coordinate 93,590 of JAJJWW010010890.1, forward strand.
GGAAGAGGTTTCATGTGCACTCCTCCAGTCTTTAGATGAAGCTCTCTTGATTCAACCTTCTCTTTGAGTATGCGCTTCAAAACATTGCAGTCACTCGTTAGATGATTGGCGAACCGATGAAAACGACAATACTTAGGATTTTTCATTTCCTCTCCAATCGGTTCCTTTATGATAGGTGGCAACTTGATCGCACTGTCTTGGACCCATACTTCTAGCATCTCGATTATTTCTTCCTTGGGAAGAGGGATGTTGAAATCCGTCCGATCATCTCTCTTTGCTTGTTGTTGATTTATGGGTTCATTTTTATCCTTCTTTCAAGGCTTTATGAGCTAATGCTGTGAGGTGCAATGTTTGGGCTGTTGTACTTCCTCGAGAGGGCGCTTTCCTCTGGCTTTCTTCAGCAACAACGCTCATGTAAGGTAAAATATTGTATTGCTTGTTGAATAAATGATGAGTATTATGAGGCTCCTCGGTCCTTGTGGATTTTGCTCCTTTTCCAGAAAGCAAAAGTGAGTTGCTAATCGCCTTGCTTTTTCAATGTTCCGAGAAGGCAAACACAGATTTCCAATAAGGCTCAGACCGGATCATTCCATTTATACACGTCTACGAAGCTTTGTCCGACATTTAGATCATGACAATCCGTGAGCTTGGAGTCCTAACCTTTTCACATAATAATTGGGTGTTCATTGTTTCTCCGAAACATCCTTCCCAGTCCGGGGAAGACTTGTTAAAATGAAAAGTACTTTCCGTAGAAGGCATTAACAATTTCACCCCCAACTAGCTAATATGCTCTCTAGCGCGATGTTGTTGTACCATGTATGTTCTCACTGTCAAGACTTTGAAAACTCCTTCATACGGACAACGTGGTTGTACTCATGCTCACCAAATGACTCCAAAATCATGAAACGTGCTCCTAACATTGCTCGTTTCATTATAAAGTATTGAATGTTGGAGAAGTGTAACCTTTGGGAAGAAGAATCTGCATGTCGTAAGGATATGGAGTTTGGTGACGGGGTGGATTGATGATGTCTAATCTTTCCTGATCCTCAAGCGTTTCAAGTCTTCATGAGTGATGGCTTGGTTAATCCTTCGTGGTGGAATATGCAGTGTGCATGACTTCATCATCTCGCGAGTATCACTGATTGAGGAGATTTCGGGATCGGCGGACGAGGGAACTTCCTTAACTTTCTTTCTCCATCGCGTGGTCGACGACATTGCTCTATCAAGGTGTTTAAATAAGCGAAGTTCTTTCTCGTGTCGCTACCATATCTTCTTGAGTCTTAACAAAGGGATTTTTGTGTTCGCATAAGATCAACTATGGTAGGTGGATTATTCTCACTTTTTCAGGAGTCCGTGAAAAGAGAATTGTTGCATGTATGGGTATTGGTTTCGACGATGACTCGGGTAGCGATCGAGTACCACAATCATTGTTAGTTATAGCATTGGTTAGGTTAGGGTTAGGGTTTGTAATCAGCCCTACTGGTGTAGATGGTGAAATTTGGATACTGGCAAAAGTGTCATTTCAAAACCATAGACAAAACTTCAGCTCCTCACGGGAGAGATTAAGTCCTTAGTCCTCAAGGCAAAGATAACCACCATTTCTAGTATACGTCCCCGCGAGACATTTCGGTCGTGTGATGCCGTGATTCTAGTGCACATCCTCAACGAGATACTTTAGCTGGTCACGTAGGTTCTCAGAGCGCAAACGTCTCAAGAGACTTATGAACCGAATGACCCACAATTCCAAGATGTTCGCGAGACGCAATCGATTGTGATGCCATGATTCCTAGTATACATCCTCGACGAGATCTTTGTCATGTGGCTCAGCCAGATGCTGTAGAACACGTCCTCGATGTACTCATGACCCACACGGAGATACGCATATCTCCTGTAAGAACGACTCACCCTATTTGAGATCGAGGCGATTCTTGAAAAGTACATCATCGTGAGACACTTGTCATATCTACTATACGCTCGGCTCGACTTATCGTGTCAACAACTCATAGGATATCCCCCGCGAGATACGGTGGTTATTCCCCGCTAGGGCCCTTTCGCGAGACTCTAGAACATCCCCAGATACATTGGTCATGTTGGCCGTCGCATATGGACACGCGGTTGATTGCTAGCACATCTCTCTAAGGAAACGCTCGGTCAAAGACAAGTGAGCCAAAGTCTATAGAGACATTGTCAGGCATACAAAGCCCTTTTTCTCTCTTCAAACGAGTCCTTAAAGTGACTACGGAGAGATTCCGATCCGTCAGTGGTCTCGGAGAGATTCAAATCTCTGAAAATCTGGGAGAGATTCAATCTCTCGGAAATCTGAGATAAAATTTGAATATTCCATATGGTAGCACAAGCCTCATGTAGGAATCGAATCTCCTTTCGCATCGTCCACACAATCCCGAGGCATCCCATGCCTTTTCACGTGACTAATCCTAGTCATTCTTACAAATCGAGAATATCTCTTTATCTTGGCCAACTCGGCTAAAAAGAATATTTCTCTCTCTCAACACGTTATCGCAGGTCGACTAAACCCCCGCACAAATCCTGGGATAACAATTAGTGTGAGGGTAAATTACCCGATGGCCACGTGTCAACATCTTAGGGATGGTATCATGATAAGGTGATGAGATAGGAACATCGAATCACATTCAAAAAGGTGATTGTCAATCGAGACACCGCTATAACATTACATGAATGACGCGTGTTGGTGGTCTAATCGGCTTCCGAGACGGTCAAGTCTAAAAAGAAAATGCATTTAATGAAGGATGAGAAGGAGGGCGTGGACGGAATGCGTCGTATTGAAGACTCGGGCGTCATCACGCCCCCAGGATGATGCGGCACGAGTTCCCCGAGGAAGAGCAGCACGGTGACGTACGGAGCGGAAATGACTCGGAAGGAGAACCGGGCGAGGCCATCAGGGATGGTATAGAACCCGTCAGTAACGAAGATGCACGATAAGCTCCACCGGCTCGGCGAGACCCGGGCCTTCGCGAGTGCAATGTGCACATGAAATACCGGTCCGTAATAGGGAAATGTACATGTTATGTAATCTTAGATTCTTTACACAGAGAATTCTGAGAGATCTAGATAAGGAGAGAGTGAAATCTTAGTGATATTTGTAACTCTTCGAGGGTAAGACCTTAATCAAATAAACAAAACATCTTCTTTCCCGTGGACGTAGGTCTTCATGGCCGAATCACGTTATATGCTTGTATTAATCTTCACTTTTCATGTTCTTTATATCTTGTTTGTCTTTGAATCTTGAATGTTAAGTAGTTTATAGCCTTTAGATTCATTTGGATGTAGCCATCAGAAAAGATGCAACTACATTTTGGCGTTAGAAACAGGGAGGTATGAAGATCTATTCTACCTCCCTAGTAACAACTTTATATCGTTTTCATAATCTCCTTGAGAGAAGTGGATTTCATACCACTTGTAGATGGGGAAAAACGATTTGCTGGTTTTTACAGAATTGAAGAGTCGACCGTGTGGAGACTCCTTGAACCGAGCGAAATGTTGAACCTCACCCAGATACACTGCAAGAAGGGAGTGCTTTAAGTTCGAGAGATCAATCTGTAAGACTCCGGCCTAAACCAAGAACAATGGCCGTTCCAGAGTCAATTCGGTCACAAGAGAGGATGGGTTGATCTGTAGGAGGGAAGCTGAGAAATGCGTGAGATCAATGGTGATCTGAGATTATAGGTGTGTTGTGAATTCAGCGTAAGAATGCTCTGAATGATTGAATTTTTCTCAATTGAGAGTGAATGCTCGATACGATGAGTTCGTGTAGACGAAAGATTGTTTGTATGAACTTGCCGAGAATTCTTTTAGACGAATGTTCGAGTGTTCGAATCTTGTTCTTTCAATCGGATTCGAGACATTTTATAATGCCTGGGTTGAAAAACACCATGATCCCCTGTAGACTGGCAGAAATCCTACACTACACCCCTCACTAGAATTTACACAATTAAGTCATTT